>UXGC01000434.1:0-111662 GCA_900480045.1 Eurytoma adleriae
CCCTCCCCCCATCCCTCGATCCCGCGCGCACTTTTCTACATTCCACTCGGGGGCCGAGTAATGCACGAGAAAACGATCGGCGCAGCGCGTGGTCCCGGCGAACAGGAGAAACAAGTGGTTAAACGCGCGTGTGCGCAGCGTGAGAAACTCCCGAGGAGGTGGACTCCCCGTCTCTCTCTCTCTCTCTCTCTTTCTGCGCTCGGCCCTCCGCGCGACTCCTCTCGTGAGCCCGAGCTATTCCGGCTCCTTCGTGCGAAATCCGCGCGCGAACGCTTGATGATACGCGCGAGATTAGCGGCCGCGCGTGCCCCCCTCCCGAGTGCGCCTCTTAAGGCCTTCTTTTTTTCGGGGGCGCAGTGTGCTGGTACTCGCGGCGATTCTATGACTTTAAAAGGGAATTTCATCGAGGGGCGACTTCTGGCTGGCAGGTTGTTTGGGCTCGCCGGGCAGGGCGGTGTAATGAGAGGTGGAGCTTTAATTGGCGCGGGATGATTCAACGGTGGTCCACGGTAGACGGCACCGCGCTGATGTTCCACAATGTCGCATCTATTTTTACGGACGCATCTGAATGCATTTAGTACACGAAATTGAGAACAATACTGATATAATACAGATTTTAAGATATAGTAATATTTTCTATTATTAAATTTCAGTAGAAACAAACACCCATTAAGATTTTCACTCGCAATCATAAAAATTTAAAAATTTATCACCAATCGGGGAGCGCATTTGACGGGCAGCGAAAGCAGTGAAAAAAAGAAGGGACGGAACAATGAAGCGGTGTGCGCAAGTTTACGAGGGAGCCCCGCGACTTAATCTCTTAATTATCGAGTTTGCTAAAAAGCCGAGTCGACGATCAGTTTGCAAGTGCTTAGGCTCAAGTTCAAACTGCCACTTAAGCTGCGTACGTTCCCCGGGTGTACCTGCCCGCGCAGATTCCACGAGAAAGATGCCGACGCGGATGACGTGGGCAAGGCTGGAGGCGTGCGCTCCATTACGGAGATGAATCTCCTCCGCGAATAAAGCCTCCTTGCGCGCACTCAAAACTGAGCAACGCACTCCCCGGGCGGCGAGGCTCCGCGTAGCCCAACTCGCGGATACTTTTACGTGAGCTGAAATTTCGAGTGTTTCTTTCATTAGGACGACTTTAATAAGTAACTCAATAAAAAGGAGAGTCGTATTTTAAACAAACCGAAATTATTATAAAAGAATTCATAAGAGGATGATAAGAAGATGAAACAAAATTATTAAAATTATATAAATATGGAAGAATTGGTTAAATTAAATTTTAAAGGAATTTCAGCAATGAGTTTTAATAAAGTTAAGATTGTACAAAAATGCAACTTTGCACTTTTTGATGACATTCACTATGTTTGCGTTGCCATATCATATATAAAAATTGAAGACTACTAATACATAAAAGATGATATTTAAATTAAATTTTGATTAAATTTCGAACACTATCTATCTAAGAATTTAACGGTGTCGCGACGACGGAAAAAAGTGACAAAAAATAAATAAAACATAAAGAAACCCGCAAATATTCAAGTCTTCCAATTAAACACTACCCGTCCGGGGTGAATTATGAAAGTCTTCCCAATCAACGGGGAAAGCGCGCTGAATAAAGCATCGAAAACTCAATCGGTCGGCCCACACGGCGTCCTCCATCCCCGTCCCTTGAAGTTTAACCTCCGCGCGTGTATAATGCAGCAGAAGCTGATACTCGGCCGCGGCGTCTCTGAGGGGGCCGACGGAGGAGGCGCTCACCGCCCGATGCACAAAAGGTCGCCCCCTCTCTCCTCTCTCGCTCTTTCGGCCGGGTCCGGCAATATATCAACCCCTTGTCGTCCTCTCCCCGCCTTTCCTTCCACCGGGGCGGCGGTTTTTCTTTTTCACGTGCGCGCGGCTGCTTCTTCCCCGGTGCGCCTGCAGAATCGATAGTCACCGAGGCTGTGTGTGCAGCCGCCGCGCTCTGCCTGTCTCCTGCACGCGCCGGAAAATATATCCGGCGTCATGGCTCTTTAGCTCTGTGGCATCGATCGCCGGCCTCCGAGCGAAGAGCGCGAGCTTTAATTAATTATCGGGGGCACTCGGGGATTCCGTGATGGGATGATTCGGAACTTTTTTTTCACTCTTTCTTTTTCCTCGATTGAGCCGGGCTCCGTTTTTTTCGGGATGGAGACGTTGCGGTTGCGAGTTCGGGATTACGACTTTTTACGACGCCGGAGAGAAGCGGGGGAGTCGGGGATGAGTTATTTCTGAATGTTGCTTCTTTTTTGTTTGCTTTGCTTCTTAAAAGGCGAGGGCGGTGGAAAATATTGGTGTATGGGGGAAAGATGGCACCTGCAGGAAAAACTTTGTGCGATCAGAAAATTGTACTGAGAATGATTATTTTTTCAACGGCTTCGTTTTATCAAATTTAAAGTTACAATGAGGCCCAATAATACAATGATACTCAATGCACCATTGCTGACAAATATATTTCAATGAACGACTGGAACTTTTAATTTCCTTAAAAACAATGGGAAAAACTCCGTCCCGAAGCCCCATCGCGGGCTAATTATTTCCCGGAACACTTCCTGCTTCAAAATCGAACTGAACCTCGCGCGGAACTTTTTCCACGGTAATATTCTCGAGCCCGGTGAGAAAAAAATTACGAGCCAAGGAAGAAAGTGGCGGCGGCGGCGAGCGAAGAAGAAGATACGCTCTAGCTCATCTCCGAGACCCATATAACAGGACAGGGGAGGCGGAGGGGTGGAGGCGAGTCGACGCCGGAGGAGGAGCAGCGGGAGGAGGAGGCGGGGGGCGAGGAAACGCGAAAGTTCGCCTGCAGTTGCAGCGCGCGGCACCGGGGAAGCCGCGCGGTTTAATCAACGAAAGGAGACGCCGCCGTAGATAAGGACGAGACGAATCACAACGCGACCGGGGCTGCTGCTGCCGCCTCGCCTTCCGCTCGCTGCGCGGCTCAACGGCCGCGAGATAACGCCAGACGAAAATGACTCCGATGCTGATTTATTGATAAAGGCGGTACGCTGCACGAGTTGTAGTACCAAGTGCGCTTCTTTTTTCTTCGTCTCTGGTAGTGTCTGCGAGAGATGAAAATAAATTATTGCTGCAACATTGAAATATATAATCTCGAGGGTTTAGTTTCTTTTTCAGATGAAAACCGAAAATAAATTATGTTATCGACATTAAAAGCATCGCATTCTTTGCATGCAACTAAATTGTTAATATAATGGGTTTGTATTAATTTATAATTGTGTATGCTTTATTCTCTCACATAATATTAAAAGTAGAGAACGACAAATTAATCAAGTTATAAAAAATTATTTATGACAATTATAACTAGGGTAAAAACTGATAATTCGGAAATGTCCTCGTTTTCAAAAATAGTAATTCAGTTCGATAAACACAATCAACGCTGCAATGCGAGTAATAAGTGATACTTCCGTCGATTTGGTATCAGGATGCAAGCGCTCGCTGAAAAAAAAATCCCCGACTTCCCGTTGAAATAAACAGTTAGCACCCACCGGCAGGCGTAATGACAGCATTTCCCCGGGGAGGACAAAGCCGGGCATTAGCCCCGTTTTCCGGCGTCGTTTTCACCATCGGGTCATACTTGGAGAGACCCGCTCCCCCGGCTTTCCGGCTACCGCGGGGGCTCCCTCTCCTCGCGGCCCCGGTGAGATTATCGACTCTCCTGCGGCGCGCTACCTCCGGCGGCGCGCGAGAAAGCGGGCTACTCGGCGTCGGCGTCGGCCGGATCGATGCAGTGTCGTCGGTGTCCGGTTCGCCGGCGGAAGCGAGACGGCGAGACGTAGCCTCTCTCGGCCCGGCCGCCGCGGCGATAAGAGAGAGGGGCATGCACACCCGGTCCCGGGGTCTCCTGCCGCCGCGTGCCCGGCGCGGAGTCATCGGCGCGCTTGCGCCCTGCACGCGCAGAGACGTCCCGGGTCGCCTCCTCGGAGACACGCGAGCGAGGGAGAGGCCGGGCGGAGGCACCTGATTCGCCGGCGGGCCGCGGCCGCACTTTGTCACTCGCTCCCCCCACCGGCGCGCTGTCGCTTTGTCAACGCGCGCGGGTGGAGCGAGAGGAGCGCGACATCGCCAGGTACACGCCCTGTCGGAGACACTCGCCCCCGCTCCCCGGGAGGGGAGGGGAGGCGCCTCGGGCTCTTCTTTTTTCACCGAGGGAGGGATGCTGATTTTAGAGCGAGCTCGGCTGCCATTGTTGCTGCACCTTGTCGTGGGTACCCTCGCGATCTGACGGTGTAACCGTGTAGGTGCAGTTGTGGGATAAGAAACTGAAAGAAAAGTTTTTTTATTTACAATTTTTCTTCCTAGTAAACGTGAAATTTCTTTTATTTACGTGTAGACACTTACTATTTTCTTATAGAGGCGAAATATTTGGAAATGATCAATTCATGTCACAAATAAAATGAAGACCGATTAAAAAACAATAAGAAAATAATAAACCAACATGCATTAAAGGCTCAAAAAGAGAGAGTTTAGAAAATCCGTAATTTCGTTAGTGTTCTCCACGAAGCTTTTAAAAATATGCTCGGTCTTTCCCGTTTTTTTTTTTGCTAATCCCTTAATCGGATAGTCCATCGAAGTCGATGATCGAATTTTTCCCCCGCGCTTGTATATGCAGAGCGAGGACGAAGGGGTTGAATGGATCTGGAGGAATGCGCGGGCGTTGATTGCTCGACCACGCGTGTGTACAGCGGGAGGGAAGGCGCGCGAATCCGGTAGTCATAAGCCCGGAAGGTATTGCCGGCCGCGGCAGGAGGGATTAATAACCGGTAGCCGGTGACCGATAACCCGAAGCTTCCTCGAACGCGTGCGCGGGAGAATACAAAATTCGGGGGATGAACAGATTATTAGGGACGGATAGGTATGTTGTTTTGTGCTGTTTTTATTATGTGGAAATTGTTTTATGTAATGTTGAATATTCAAAATTAAGGTAAAATTACTGAAAAATTAGGAAACTAAATATAGCTATAGGATTCATTTTCAGCAAATTTTAGAAACTTGGCACAAAAATTTTACAATTTTAAATGTACATTGTTAAATCAAAGAAAAAAATACGAGGGATTATGAACTTAAAATATATCTACAGGACATGGCGATCGCAGATGGTCAACACATGGGCAAATTACCCGCTTGAAACCGTTCAGCAGCCTCATATAAAAGGGTGCGGTCGGTTGGAAAACTCACCGTTGAATCCTTTGCAGTGCGACATCTACATGATTCAACAAACTAATTTGTAGTAATAGTCCAGTTCATGAAACAATCACATATAGTCAATAACATTTTCTGTATAGAAAGTCTAAGATAGACACTGTTATACTCTCTAAATTTTATACAGTGACATTTTCAAAGCATTTTATATGTAGATATCTGCATTATTATTTAACTAAATAATTCAATTAAACAAAAACGTTGACAATACGCAGTCCGTTCGTAAAGCCAAAGTGCGCGAAGCTAAATTTGAGCGCGGAGCGCGCACATATAGCGCTGGGCTCGCTCGGGAAGTAATTTCAGCCGGTAGTCGTAGAACCCTTTTCTTTATTATCGGGCTCTAGGTCCCGCGCGCGCGCGAGCTATATACGCGCCGCATGCAGCTCCCGGCTCTCGGGCGCGCGCACACACTGCACTTGCGAGGCCCGAAGTGTTTCCGCGTTTACTTTAGGTAATTTAGTGCTTGCTTATTAAGTATTTTGGTATTTATGTAGCAGCCGACGGTGAGCCGGTGGTGGTCCCGGCGCTCGCGCTCTAGGAAAAATATTATTGCTTCGTCACTAAGCGCGCGCTTACTCACCTCGCCTCGCTCCTCGCCCCGCGTCCCGCGCCGAGCGAGCGAGATATTTATATGTTTTTGCTCTCAAATGTGATTTAGGATCTTCGCGTGCGGCAGCCGAGCGCCCCGTTTAGGGCGATTCATTGAATGCGCAAGCTGCTGCCGCTGCTGCCGCTGCTTCTTCTTGCGCGCGAGCACTTACTGCAGCTTTCGATGGGGTGTTGCGTTGTTTCTAGTAGATTTAGGCTACTTTACTGCTTTTCAGATAAGTAAACAGTTACTTTATTTAATAGTAAACTGCTTTTTAATGAGAGGACATAAAAAATTAGTGTTGTGTAATTTTAAGCGCAAAATTGATCGCACGTCAAAAGAGCTTAAATTGAGACTTTTTTTTAATAAATTAACGACAGATTAAAACAGGACTGCAGACAATGATATAAATTTTTTAAAAATCTATGTGAACTCCAGTTTAGTGCATCTGCGCATATTACTTTTTTGACACATCACTACATTTATTATGCAGCACCCATAGTATTGTAATATAATCCATGGATCATTAATTTAATATTTTTTTGAAAAAGTAATCATATTTTTTGAGAATCATCGTAGATAGTTAAAATTACGTTACATAATTAAATGAGATTTGCTAAAAATACATATTAAAATTTAATAAGAAAATAGTGTGCAAAAGAGACCGTACTATTGCCCGCGGGCATCGACATCCTCCAAAGAAACCGGGCGACATCGCGTCCCTTTTTTTACCTCTTCGCGCCGCCCACACCCCCTGCGCGGGGGTAAGCCGTGGGGCCGCGGAGAGGGGAGGAGATGTCGCGCGCTCGACCGACTGCAGTGCCACGTTACACACTCGGCAGAAGGAGAGACAGAGCGAGAGTGTCGCCGGCGGCGGGTGGGAGAGCCCGGCGACAGCGGCGATTGGCCGGCCCTCGGCGACAGGGGCGTGGCCGGCCTCCATCGTGTCTCTCTTCCTTCGTGCACCGGCGATATAATTATCCCCGGCGCCGAGGTCGCGCGACGCCGGCTCATTATCCCCGCGGACCGGGCCTCCTTTTCGCGCGCGAGCGCGGATTTCACGTGAGCGACCGTATAAACGACCCGCAATTGAGGCGAGCACTTCTTTCGAGTGGATTTCTTGCCTTTTTTTTACTTTGCTTTGCGGGGAACGAGGCATTATCTGCTTCGCGCTTGATTGACGTGGGAGGAATTCGTGCGCGGGTTTCGGACTGGTGTGACTTGTTTTGTGTTTGCGTTGGGATATACGTTTTGAGATTTGGTTTTTATATCAGATGCAATTATTGTAATTATGTTTTTTTTACTGAAAATTGGTTTCGATTATTATTTTATGCTTGTGTTTTATAGCTTGAAGCATCCGTTTTTTTAATAAAAATTATAAGAATAGGTAATTGTTTATAGAACTAGTAAATCGATCTTTAAATTTTTTAATGATTAACCTTATATGATGCTTCAAGATAAGAGAAAAATATAAAATTTTGTAATAAAGGTTTATATTTATGAAGAATTGTTGATGATATTTACTCTGTAAATTGAAATAATTTTCATTCATTGAAAAAACAAGATTAAATAAAAAGCAATCAATTGTTAAACTCGTTATATGATCAGTGTATAGAAAATTTCACTTCTTTTCATTTGGTCAAACGAAAAAAAGCATTACAAGAAAATTACGCGAGTATATCATATACAATCTTACAGTCTCTGAATACGCAACGTTTATCCAGTTACCATACAACCGCGTACAACCAGATCTTGGAAAAAAAGCTCCCTTTCATCGCGCCCTCCCGCACCACCGCCTGGCCAAAGCACGTAACGAGCGCAGCCGAGGACGCGTCGGCTATATCGCGCGGGGCCAAAAAGCGAGGCGATGAATCAGGAAAAATGATCGCACGTGCACACGCGGATGTAACGAAAGCGAGAGTCCGGGGCACACAATCGCAACGCGCGCGCGCGCGTCTCTGGTTTATTGGGATACAGTCGCGCTCTCACGCACGCGCCTCTCGCTGTCGTGTCCGGGGATAATTGGGACACGGCGCGTGCATTACGGCTTGCGTGTCTCGCACACATGCCCCTCTCTCTCTTCTCCCTCGAAAAATCGAGAGATAAAGCGGCCGAAAGCGATAGCGCACGCGAGAGCGAGCGAGAGGAGAGCCGAGATTACGCGCGCGGGGGTGGGGGAGCGCGTGTGATTGGATAGGCGGAGATGGGTCGCGCGAGATAGTCTGACCCCGGGACCGAGAGAGCGTATACACGGGCGTATATATATCTCCGGGGGAGCATCTTCGGGGCCGCGGCACTTACCTATACCCGTCGCACGTCAGCCCGCTTGATGCATGGCGTGGGCGTAACTGCCCTCCTAGCCGGCCAGCGGTTCTCATTTAATTACGCCCGGGCGGAACGGAGTCCCTTCTCTCTCTCCTCGTCTCTGCCACCGCGAGTGACCTCGGCAAGGACCTGAGCGCGTCGTTTTACGGCCCGAGACACCGGGACGCGGCACGAGAGCCGAGGGCGCAGTGCGTGATGCCGTAGGCACGAGACGCGCGCGATCTTCTTGTCGTTGTAAACATCGGGGGAGAGGCTCGGACGTGTCGGTGGGAAAGGCCGAATTTTGATTATTGCGGCTGTTGTCCAAATTTATTCGTTGAATTAGATGCGTGAGGGATGCGGCTTAATTGCGAGCTTTGGAAAAATTTTCTTTTTTCCCGCTCGTGGGGAGCATTAAAAATATTAATGTTACAATCATCAGGAGTCAAGTTTATTGTTCGTTGTATAATAAGTCACGCACGACAAAAATGCTCGTATGGATATAATCCTTTCAGAAAAAAAAGCCACGCTCGATTGATGAAGCCATTAATGAAATTAATTGATATGTGCGAGTGATCGATGACACTATTACTTTTGTAATCAATAGGCCATAATCAAGATAATATATAAGTTATAGTAATAATTTTTGAGCCGCTCGATAAAAGTTTAAACTAATTTCCAGGAATGAGATACGTCCGATTATAAACTAATCAGCGATTACTTAATTTTTAAATCTATCCCCAGATAACCCGAAGCTACGTCCATCCCATCAATACAGATTATCTTTCAATATCGAAAGAGAGATAAACGAAATAAACCAATAATTACGACCGCCGATTGATTTAGATTTTTTGAAGCAAATCGGCTAACGGAAAAACTCGGCAGGCGTCAGCTCGAACTATGCGCGGTAAAAGACGAAAGTGGCGTCGACTCGCTGAAAATTCCATTATCGAGCCAGCGAAAAAAAGGCGAGCCGCGGAGAAGTCGAAACGTTTCCAAGAATGCAATATCCATCGCTCGGTCCGTTAAGCCGCTCCAGTTGCGCTGCGACCATTAGGCGGGCGCGCAAAGGCGCGCGCGCATCAGCATCCCGGAGGATACCATGGAACCCCGCGGTATAAGCGATTAAATTCCGCTCAGCCGCGGTCGTGTACACGACTACCTACAACGTAATAATCGAGGGGCCCAGCGCGCATAAGCGGGGGACACGCCGCGCTATAAATCACCGCGACGTTCGGCGCGGGCCCTTTGTCGATGGATCCTCGCGTGTGCACTCTGCCCCGACGATACACGCGGCCTCTTTCTCTCCCGAAGGAGAGAGGAGGGAGGGCACTCACGCACCGTAGGGGTGGGGTGGACGCGCGCGCCGGACCCCGCGCTCGGGGATGGAACGGCTCGAGGCCTCATTAACGGGTTATTAATAGCCGGGACGCCTGATATTAATGATAGACGTGTCCACTTTTTACAAATGCCCGGATCCGAGCCACCTCTCCGTGTCTCGCCTTTCGCGCTCGTCGCTTTTTCATCGCCGAGAGAGAGATCGCCCGCGATCGACCGACGAGCGATGCCGTTGTTTGGCTTCTCGTTCCTTTGCAGTTCCGAGGGATTTAGCGAGTGCGATGGAGAAACGAATTTTTTCGAGTTTTCTTTGTGAGGCTTGTTCTTATTAATGTGGAGAAAAAATAAGTTTCGTTAAATGAATTCATTTTTTTCTGCAATTTGCAGCAATTTCAACAAATTATTATAAGGATTTCAAGTAATTGGGTACCGTCGAGACTTAAAAGATGAAATGATAATTAATGTGTTTGTAAAGGTTTTGTGTAGTTTCTTATTAAAGTGTATAATGGTAGTGCTATAGAGGTTTTATATAGAATTTATATTTTATGTCGTTAATTTATGAATTTAAAAATTTAATCTTTATTTACAATATTTTTGAAAAAAAACTTGGTTTTACTCAATCTTTCTTAAATCCATTATTAATTTACTTTTATTTATTAACTTATTTTTGCTAAACAGACTGAAGATCCGTTATGTAATTAAATTATAAAAATCTGGATATCAAAAGTAAAGTGGATATCAAGATTAAAAGATAAATAAGAAAATTAAGTGTTATCACAATTTTAATATCATAATAGTTAATGATCTTAGAACTTGCTTAAATGGTGCAATACCCATATTTTTCAAATTTAACAATATTTTTTTTATCCTCTATACAATGTACATTCTTACGAAGAAAAAACTGCAACAAGCAAAAAGTGCTGCAAATATGCAAGTGCTTCTTTAAAGCTTTACGCAATTCCCGATCATTTTACCGGCGAACAATATCGCTAATCAGTTTATCGGTCGCCACGCTGCCTATACAATGCTCCGACTAAAAAGACACGCACGAACTCGGGGATTCCACAGCGAGTACCCCCTTACAAACCGATGATGAATCGTCGGGCGCTGCCTCGGTAGCGTCAACGCGGCCAATTTGAGCGGTATTCACGCGGGGCCGCACAAAGGCCCGATCCCGCGGTAGTAGTCTCGCGGAGCGCGTCGACACGTACCCCAGAGGTACTTACAATATGCGCGCGAGAGTCGCTCCGGCGAGCTTACGAGGGCGTAAGCGATCGCTAATTGACGGAGCCGAGAGCCGCGACGCCCGCCTGTGTGGTCCCCTTCCAATGATTTATTTTTACTATTATTCCCTCGTTCCTGCGCGCCGTTAAGCGCGATCGATTTTCTGTGGCAATTTGCAACGCGACTTTCAGGATGTAGTTTTCAATCGCAGCGCATTGCCATTAAGTTACTTCGAGAAATTTCGAAATTATATTGCACGCGATTTTCCACACACAAATTGTTTATGTTTTTTTAAGAAATAGCATGATCGTCATTAAATTATAAATAAATTTTTAATAATTTCGTAAACGATTAATTTTTGTAATTTTTAAATAAAAAGTAGTAAATTAAAAATTAGTGGCTTCAAATTTTAAATTGAAATTAAATAACAAGTACATATAAGTTGCGGTTTTGGTTTTACTTCTATATAGCACAATAATGTACAATTTCTGAAACAAAAAGTTGAAAGCGCGCAAAAAAGAAAGAAGAGCAAAAGACCGAAAATTTCTCCAGCGGAAACGTCTCGGCGACCTTGTTTCAAAAGGCGCGCCGTCGCCGCACTTGTCGGTGCGCAAAAATCACAGTAATCCGCGAGAGAGGCCCACTCCGGAGAGAAACGAAGACAATGAGCACCTTAAGGCCTCGCGCGGCACACGCGCAGCTGCCTCCTTTTTTCCTCTTTGTTCCCCGCTGCCGCAGCGCTTGTACACCGCGAAGTCGCGCGCGCGCGAGTCACGACTCTGGCACTGCCAGCGGCCGAGATAAAGCCGAGCTATTTCGGATCTAAAGACGCGAAACGTGTCATTATTTTTTATGGGCCCTCGCGCGCGCCGCGACAGAGTCGCAAATTATCGTCGATATGGGCGCGCACACGGGGACAAGGTGCGCGCGCGCGCGCCAGCGAAGGAGAAAGTGCGCGCGAGTAGTAATTTGACGTTTAGCGATTTAAACGTTCGCGAGAGGTGCACCGGCTTCTAGCGCGACGCATCTATAATTTTTGGAATGCAGCTGCCGACGACCGGCTTTTAGCCGGACCGAGAACCTTTTTCGGGGATGATTGCTGCACCTCGCGCGCTCTTTGCTATTTTGGACGTTGACCCGACACCACTGTGATCCTAGAATTATAGGGAGCTTTTCGGGACGAATTTTATCGATTACGGTTTCTCCTTTTGGAATGGTGTGAGGTAGAGAAAAGAAGGAACTATGTATTTTATGTGAAAATTTATCGCTGATACTGGACGTATCATTTTTACGGCATTTTTTGAAAAAAGTAATTTGTTCGCTATGATTGATTGACCGAAATTGCGAAAGTAGCGCAGTTCCTGTTTAATTTATACCAATTTTCCAGTTGAACAGTTTGAACTGGCCATCTGACCTGCACCAATAAAGTACGTATTAATCTTGCAACAATTTAAGATAACACGTTGTATACTCCGGAATAAATTTCTTTTAATAACCCATTCTCAAAATGCAATGCAATTTTGCAGTTTCCACTTTCAAACAAAAACTTCTATGCGATTTAAATTTTAACGCATTTTTCCGTTGGAAAAACCCTTTATTTTTCATACTATTTTCAACGGTATATAATTAAACCATAACCATGAGTTAAATAATGGACCATTAATTTATTTACACCGTGGCATTCAAAGAATCCCAACCATCCCATCTCTTAACACAATTTAATCGTCCATTTATGAAATAATAAACGGGAGATTGGTCTAATACCCTAGCGATCATAATCCAATCTGATACACTTTTCAGCGAAATTCCAATCCGTTGAAAGAGCGAAGCCTTCCGTCCGACTCCCCTCGGAAAATGAGCGACGCCCGAGTGAAAAGGCCTGTATGGGTGCGCGCACCCAGGATCGACTCCCGGGCGCATGGTTCGCCGCGCCGGCGGCTAAGTGACGACTTATCGCGGGCGCGCCGCCGTGCCAGTGACAGTTCGATAATTGCAGGCGCGTTTCGTCTCCCAGAGCGCCGCGGCGCTGACGGACCTTACGCGAAATTACGCCGGCGTCAGTGAAACTCCGGGGAATTCCATTAAAATTTCTTTCGAGTCGTCGCCGATGTTATCCTTTTTCCCGGCGGCAAACGGGAAGAGTGGATTTTTAGCATCTACGGAAACCTCGCGCACGAGCGATGCGCTGCTGTAATAAGCGCATGTCAGACGGTGCATTTGGCTGGACTTTAAATTTTTAATAAAATCGCTTTATTAAATGGAAAGATACGACTTGTTTCAGGCGATTGCAAACTTACAAAATTGTTTTAATTTTTTACCGAAAATCATTGTAAATATTATAAAAAAGAAGAGTTGGAAGATATTCGTAAAAATTGATTATTGCGTTGATTGCTGCTTAAAACAGACTGTTCTTGCAGCCTTTCAATTGTAAAAAGTGCCCGAAAAGCCAGGACTTCAAAGTGGTACGACGGCAATCAGTCTAATCACTCGATTTCCAATGATTACGCCGGTACACTCTCTCGCGGTACACCTCGGTAAATCCTCGCGAATTCTAAGCGAAAGAAGCCTAAACGTCCCGTCGACAAAAAGCCCTGGCGAAACCGTCAATTAAAACCGGAGAGCAGAGGGGTGGAGGGGGGGAGGGAGGGCGGGAGAAACGAGAAAGCATGCGTCCGGCGGAAAAAGAAACGGCGGCCGCTCGCGCTCCGCCGACAATTTCTCTGAGTGGCAGCTAAGTAAGGGGAATTACCATCTCATTCGAAGGTAAAGGTCGCCTCTCCCCGCTCGCTCGCGTCAATTGCCCGGTCTCCCTCTTGCGCGCGCGCGCGCGGTGATTACGCTGCGACCGTCGGTGCGCACACGTACAGCGCGCCTATCGCATGTACAGAGGGTAAAACGAAAAAAAAGGAAGTAAAGACAGTGAGAGAGAGAGAGGGAATCCTAAGCCGGCGGAGAGACGAGGCGGCAAAAAGACGAGGGAGCGAGAGAACGAGAGGATAGAGGAGGAGGCCGGTCCGGCTCTCTCTCTCTCTCTCGGACGTCTCTCGGTGTGTACCGGGGGAGGTCAAGGGGGAGGCAAGAGCGAATCGCCGGAGCCGCGGGAGAGGAGGTGGAGAGGCTCCTCTTGCGAGAGGAGCGAGAGCAGAGGTTACTTTTAATGTCTCGCGTCACGCAGCCCAAGGCATCGGCTCCGCGCCTCGCGTCCTCCTCACTAATTTGGCGCCAATTTCGCAGCCGAGGCAGCCACCCAGGCAAAAACTAACCGAACCATATACCTTCGGCCTCCCTGATTAAATGCTACCCGCCATTGGGGCCCCGGCGACTCGCGCTGTTCCCACACTCGCGCGAGCGAGCGGGATGTGCGCGCCCGCCGCCGCGTCCTTACGCCGCCGATCGCCTCCTTCTTCCTCGTTCCCGGGAAGCTGCGCGCGCGCGACGGGGGCAGCCTCCGACAGCCGGCAACCGAAACCCCGCACGCAGATCCAGATCGCCTCCCCGGACCCCGGCGCCTTTTGTTCCTGCTTTTCCCAGGCGCGACTCTTGCGGATCTCCTTTTCTCCTTGTCCTTTTGCTTTCTTACCTCTCGCCCCGAATTCTTGCGGTTTCGCATTGATAGGATTCCAATTTGCGAGCTGATTGCCAAGATGCTATTTGTCTACCGTTCGCCCTACCGAAACCTTTAGCCTGCAACTATATTTTTCTCACGCGGGCTCGCTCGTCGTGTGTCCTTTTTCGTTTTAACGACTGAGGTTTCGATGAGAAATAGTCAAATTATCTTCGATTTGACTGGCTCGCAAATCCAGCTCTAGGAAACGGGCGACAATTAAAATAAGTAACACACTTGCCGCCGGTAAAAAAAATCGCCTATTCACGCGCGACTGTAAAAATAGAAGTATTCGCTGTCAAAGCATTTGGCAGGTACGAGAAGGGGAGAGATCGAGGGGGTAAATAAAACGCAAGCGCCCGGCAATAATTGGCTCGGAAAAAGGAAGGATCCACGTAGGATTTTCCAAACAATCATTATCCACTCGGGGCGGCACGTACCCGTTCCCGTTCACATGCCGCGTCCTCGTCGTCATTTTTGCCCCCCTCGCGCGCGCGCTGCTTTTCTGGATCCGCGCACGTCGGCGTGCGTGAGCGCATCCTGGGAACTTCCGCGAATCGCCCGATTTGTTACGCGCTCGCAATTTCGCGCACGACGCCTCCGTGCGATGATGGATACGCGGCTGCCGATAAGTGATCGCCGGAAAGCGCCGAGTACGATCTGGACTAGTCCTGAGCATCGAGCAGCGCAGTCCACGAGTTGTTTACGTCCTTACCTGTAACGTGCCCGGCGCGCTTTTTATTCGTCTTTCATTTGCACGCGCGTGTTTGCCTTTCCGTAGAGTCATCGTTGTGAGCCTCCTCTATTACGTTTCACGTGGGCTTCGAAAGCCGACTTTTTATTTCCTTCGATTTCTGAATGACTAGTTCTGAAACTATACTTGCTTCAGTTTTATACTGTATGACGTTAGATACAGTCTTTATTGGATTTACTGATAAAACGTTGTAAATCTGTTTATACTTGTTAAATTTTGCAAATAAAAAAATTTACGCTAATTGAATAATGTATTGTAAGTTCTAGTCAGAGAAGAGAACATCGCTGGTGAAATTTTAATGCTAACCAACTTCAAGTTGGCAAGTCTAAACATAACCCAAAGTCGTGTTCCATCATTGTAATAATGTATTAATCGTTAATTATGTCATTATGGCTCCGTCACTGTTTAACGTGGCTTCCAAATTGTTGGAAGAACACCGATGGCGACCGCTGTGGTTGCAAGGAGGGAAGATAACCGACGTCGTGTGGATAGGCCAAGATGTACTTGGTTGGTGCACGAACCTCAGACCCGTATTCTACGACGTGGTCGAAAATAAAATTCGCCTACCAAAATTAGATAGTCACATCATAATTGGCGGGGCTACTTGCCTCTCGGGTCACATGCGGTGAGTATACTTTTCATAAAAATGATAAAAAACAGATAAAAGTATTTGGATCAATAATGTATAGAAAGTATCAAAATAATAATAAAGAACAATATTTTTAGGCGTAAAATTTTTGCTTTCACCGAGAGAAAATCTAAACCTCGGATTTTTGTATACTCATATCCGTCGATGCAATTAATAAGTGAATGCGTCAAAGGGACGTATCATGCTTATCTGGCAACAGGCTTTGTCGGGGATTACCTGATCTCTTTGAGCTCTCTGCCGGACTTCAAAATGACAGTATGGTCGTGGAGAACAGGCACGAAGATCGCCAGCATCGACACAAACATAACTGATACCGGACCATCCTCTCAGACGTTGCAAATAAACTATTCGTTTCCGATTTTCATCGCCCAGGTACAGCACACTTAGCATAATTAAATTAGTTGTGTTTAATTTTTAATTCATATTCCTTGTTTTTTCAGATAGGTAATAAAACAGGAAAATTATCAACATGGGAGGTGACGATCTGCAGTGACACAGTGCTATTCCACGAGAGCAAGGTGACGCTACCTCGAGGTGCGTCCGTGAAGGACGCATGCTGGTCACCCGATCAGAACGACGTACTAGCTATCGTCGACCAAGATGGTCACATTTACTTGTGCGATCAGATGGGTCGCGGGCTTCGACGTATCGTGGTTTCGCAGCGTTGCGGCACTTGCAAGGAGATCGAGCCGGCGGCTCTCTGTTGGCACCGCGGTGGCATCGTGCTTCGCACAACCTTCTGTCAAATTCGGTTTTTCCGTAAGGACGAGCAGGAATTCTGGCGACGCAGTTGTTACGAAAAAAATCTGAACTATCCAGTTGCTCTTACTTCTCATCCTTTCAAATGGGACCGGCTGTTTTATGCGTCCAGGCAGGGGCACATAGTGCAGATCAAGCTGTCTGACGATGGCAGTCATGCGGAGCAGGAAGTCAAGTATTGTTTCGGTGGTCAATTTCAGTTCATCGATTTTATCCGGCCGTGGGACGAGTACCTGCTCTGCATTGAAACTGTATCAGGCATCGACATCACGGTGTATCGGATCGATCGAGGCGGTGTAATTGTCAACAAGAAGATTGAAATGACTGGGAAGCTAACAACTGTGCAATCGCATTTAGAATTACCGCTTACAGTATTAGCCTCCGATGTAGGGGAAGTGATGTTCATCAGTTTCCTTCAGTACGATAATCCTGAGGTGTTAGGAAGATGCGTTATGCAGACGGAGGAACTGGACCTCTTGAAATTCTCGAGCTCTGGAAGGTTTGTTTAGAACTTGGTAAGAACTTCATCATTCAGAATTGAAAACGGCCATTGTGATTAGATAACCATTGCACTATTTTTTCTCCAGATATTTAGTGGCATGTCAAAAAAGTCGTGGAATGTGTTATTTCTTCAAAACCACACCGGGTAAGCGAATCCGTGCTATATTTCACATGGAGTTAGATTTGTCAGTATTGGACATTCTATTGTATGATATCAAGGGGAGTTTAAAGTTGTACGTACTGCACGGTACCACTCACTCAATACCGATTGGCAACTTACTGTTCTATTACGACCTGTCTTATGAGAAGCAAGAAAACAGGAAAGTCACCTGCACCATTACTTTAGACAATTTTTACAAAACACTTCACTATACTTACGAACCGAACGAGTTCGCAGCCTCGCCTTACCTGACGAAGCACATAAGATTTTTCAAATTCGCGGATTGGAAGGATTTGGTGTGTTACAACGCCGTTGTCAGCGGGCATCACTCGAAACAGATGAGAATAAGCACAAATAAGAAGTGGCTAACCACTGCTAGCGTCGGTGGTATGGTTACCATTCGAAGTATGCGTGGAAAGCACATAGGCAAACCGACTCGTTTCATGACCCACCATCGACGGTGCTACGGTGTCGCAAGAGCTATCGCTAATAATGCCGGTGATATAATAGTTGCACTCGGGACTGACGGATCTCTGTTTGCCAAGAGACACCTCGATAGGAGAATCAGTTCTGATGTACTTGATAAGTATTCGGAACTAAGAGAATTTGGTTATCTTGTACCAGAAGATTGCGAGAAAAAAGTAGAGGCGTACAAAGAATCATTGGACGAAGAAACGGTGAAGCTTTTAACGGAACCGATAACTACCTTTGCGACTGATGAAAATCCGAATATGACTTACCTGGAGTACAAAGCATTGAAGAAGATTGAAGAAGAGCAGAAGCAGGCCGCTGCAGATAAGACGAAGATCCTATCGTCTTTTAATCACTTAAAGAAAAACGTCGTTGAGCTGTTGAACAAAAACGAAACCTGCTCGGATCTCGAGAAGCTGCCGGTCGCAGCGTTCGCGTTGGATAAAGCTGCTCGCGAAAAGAACAGGAAGGCAGCTAAAGATGCGCGAGAGGAGGTGAGACGAGAGCTTTTATCGCGTTGCTCGGAGATGGATCGAGTTCGCGACTGGCTCAAGGAGAAGTTTTGGGATACTCAGAGAGTTTTGGCACAATCGATCTTTAGCATATTCGACGATCTGGAAGTTACCAATTATGCGATCGGCGGGGAGGAACTTCAATCCTCCGAACTTCTTCAGTATGCTCAGTTCGTGCGCCAAGTTATCAAAGAAGTGCTTCACGGTGACGTTATTTATCCTTGGAAAACGTACACCGACGCGGAAATTATTGCCGAGTTTGCAAAGCAGACGTCAGTCAAACAGGTCGATGAAATTAAGAAAATAAAGTTTGACGATGACGAAGAAGACGAAATAGTCACTGTAGAATATGATAAAACTTTAGTTGAAGGTTAAACTTTTTTATCTATACGCTAATTTATTTTTAGCATTTATACTATAAAAATTAACCGTGTATAATTCCATATTAGGTTTGACTACTCATCAATTCATTGAACCATCGGGTCTCTACTACTCCCAGTACAAGTTGTACTCGTTTGGACAATTATTTCGTGATAACGCAAACATTGTTGAAGACTGTAAAAGGTTGCGTGTTCACTTTAACAAACTCTTCGATGATATGTATTCTATAAAAGAGCGGGAGATGAGTTTAGCCAACGAGCGAATCAATCGGATTTTCTTCATAAACTCTGAACTCAAATTGATGTTCAACGAGACTCTCGACGAAGCTTGTGCGTATCCCAAATGGGAGCCTCGGGAAAAACCAGAGTCTCTGATCACCGTAAAGGACTCCGAGATGACTGCACGAGTCTACATTTCACCATCGCAGCAAGAGATTCTGGAAAAACAGGTAACCTACGATAGTGACAATAGTAGAAAAATTTCTGATTTTGGGATTAGTTGACCAAATCTTTAAATGTAGGCAGCAGAGGAAGAGCGAATAAGGTTAGCAATGCTCGCCGATGATTTTCGCGAACGGGCGCTGCTAGCAATGATGGATGGAGTACTGGAGGTGCGATGGGAGGATTTCATCAAGTGGGACGTACCCAAACCCGAGTGCCTTCAGTCTGGTAAAAACCCCGATGACTATTCGGAGGAGGAGGTGCAGGCTGTGAAGAAATACAAACAGGACGTAAAGAATCTGAAGGCTGAGCGTGAAAAGTACCGAAAAATTTTGCAGAACGATTACGCGAAAATCAACAATATGATGCGCGAGAGCATCGAGAAATTCAATTCGCGTCTGGAGCAGTTTCAATTGGTAAATGACCCATCGAAACGCTGAAGTACTTTTCTTATCATCTTTGTACATTTTCAGAAAAAAATGAAAGTAGAAGCGGCAATCCAGCAGTTAAATCTGCGCTACGTGCGACGCCTCGTACACCACGTCCATCGAATTGACGAGCTGGTAAAGGACGAAACGATAAGGAAGCAAATAAAAGAGTATCACACGTGGGTGCCCAGATTGATGGAGGAGATCAAGAAGATTCAAGAGATCGAGGAACGTTTACACATCGAGTACGACACTTTACTGGCTAAAGACAAAATTATGGAGAAAAGGATGAAGATAGATTTCTCTACATTGGGTAAAAGTGCGTTTACGGCGATAACTGTGCAGTACAGGAGGCGGCCGCGGATCTCTCTGAAAAATGTGACTTCGTTCGAACTGCAAGATCTCGTGAAAGCGATATCGACGCTGGAAAAGCCTGTTTACCTGGCGGCAGATTGTTTAGAGTATATCAAACAGCTGGAAGCTTTGGAAATTCGACCGCAAACTTTACCTAACTCTGTAGAATCTACGCATTGGGACCTTCTAAAGGCTCTCAGACGATTAAGGGTACCAAATATTAATTTATTTCCATTCAATCATTTCAGAAAGAATTTTTTAATCAATTTTTTATTTTCGCATCCTAACGCTTTGAATCTTTTTTGCAAACCGAGGGTCATCGCAAATTAATTTACGCTTCAGATTAACCACGAGCTGAAGCAGCAAACGATAGCAGTGCGAATAGAAGAAGCCGCGGCTTACCTGGCGAGATTCGAGTTCAAGCTAGCGGAGGCTCGCAACTCAATGGAGCGTTCGCGCGAGGAGCTGCGCCGCCGGCGAGGCGAGCGGCAGGAGCGCGAATTGAACGTGGAGATCCAGCTGGTCTTGAAAATGGGCCAGACGGAAATCGGGCCCATGCGCGGAGACGTCAGCGCGGACTCCGAGAACGCCGTTCTAGTGCCGCGTTCCACCGTAGACTACGTGAACGAGGCGATCCTGGCCGACGGTCGTAGAAAGATACTCAGCATCAACCGGTGCATCGAGTTCAGACGCGACATCGAGTTAGAAGAGTGGGAACACGAATGCCTCAAGAGCTCCTTGAAGCAAATGCAGATTATACTTTATTTTGTAAGAGTGACGAATGTCACCAGAGAGATTCGCGCGTATCTGGAGATGAAGTCGCGAGGTCTGAAAGAGGAGAAGACCCAGCAGAAGATGGACCGCAGTTTTGAAGCTACTCGCAAAAATCAGGAAAAGGTGGGTTGTTTGTGATTTAGTAATCTCATGCATTTTTAGAGATAGTTTTGTTCTTTAAATGACTTATCTTTAAATTATCTTGATTTTCAAAATTATCTTTGATTTTTCAAGGTAATGGTTGAATGGCAAGCAAAGTTAGAAGTCATTAGCGATGAAATCGCGCGATTGCAGAAAAAGAACCAAGCGATGAATAAGAAAATAGTGCAGATGAACGTAGAACGATGCGACATGGAGCTGAGCAGAGACATCGATGGCGAGATGAAGGAAAATGATTTCCGAAAGAAAGTTTTTAAGATGATTGCTCAGAGGTCAGCCGTCGTTAGAAAGCTTTTGCAGAATTACGAAGAGATTTCTCTATTGCGCGAAAAGCTGCATAAATTATCTTGTAATACAGGCGTTCTCTTGCTCGTCGATCCACACGCTGAGGAAGATTCAACATAAAATTATTGATTATTATTAAATTAGCTATTAATTAACATTTATGTATTTCTGTTTAAATTATTTACTAGAGATTATTCTTAAAATAAAAAATTAATTTACACAGAAATCGAGTAGCTTTCTAACACTATATACAAGAGCATAGAATGAACACATAACGCTAAACAGCTTAGTGCTTCTTGTAACTTCATTCATCTCATCGATTCCATTTACATTCACCATCCGTAATGTATCTCTTTCGAAAAATGCATGATACTGCCGATTCGTACTCCAGCCCAAGATTCATAAATAACACTCAAGTCGGTCGATCGAGTACGTAGGAAGAGAGGCTCGCCTCATCTCGCCGATGGCAGGCAGCTTCGCGATTCCATTCGACCCGGGGAAAGCTGCGTCCAGGTGCGCGGCTTACACAGCCGCATTTAACGCGCCCCCTCGGCGCAATGTAGACGGAAAAAAAATCGAAAAGGTCATCCCCGGACGATTTGAGGCGCGGGAGGAGGGTAAATTCCGCGGCCCATTGTCGCGCCCCGCCGATGTAAATATTTCCATTAACGACTTTATGATTTTTATTAATGAAACGCCGCGTCGCTCGGCCAAAATATTTGTTCGGGAGCCTTCGATCTCGACCTCGTTTTTTTTCTTCGCTACCTCTTACCTTTTTACTTTTTTTTTTATCTATCCAGCTTTGAAGAAAGGGAGACGCGTATATGACGTGCGTGCACGCGCGAGCCCCGGCGTCTATTAATCATAGCGTCGCTGTCAACGAGCGAACAATGCGCTTTGACGCGCTCGAGTGCCTGGGTTAACGAAAAGCCGAGGACGCGGATATCTCCATTTATGCCCGCGATGGAGTAATCCTTACCAAATGGAGGAATAGGAATTCTTTTTTGTACGTGGAAAAAACTAAAATGTTCCTCGAATAAATTCCTTTTTATGCTTAAAAAAAGAAAGTATACTCGCAAGAAATGCACGGTCATCAAATTTATTTATTATCATCGCCGAGTGCAAAAAAGTTCGCGTTTCGCAAGGCAGTTCCTTTTTTAAAATAAACTCTTCGACCTTCGACCGCTGAAAATTGTCTTAAATATAAACTCCGCGCCACTCGAGAGAGAGAGAAAAAAAGAAGCAACTTTCATCGGCCGGAACAGCTGGCCTGTAAACGGCTGGAACAACGCAATCAAGTTTACAATTCCAATGGGCTGTGCGGCCGACGGGGGTCCGCGGCCATACATCCAGCATCGACAGTTCCGCGCGGCGTCGGGTGTACTCCCGCAATTTTATCCGCGCGCTGCGCGCCGAGCCAGTGAAATTCCCTCCTTTTCAGCGGCTCTAAAAAATCGGTCTGCCCGGCAAGAGTCGCTTTTTCTCGGGGAATACGTATGTACCGAGCGCGCGGGTACTCCAATCAATGCAAATCAAATCGAGAGCCGAGCGAGCGAGCGAGCCCACCAGTCGGCTAGTCAAATCAGCCGTGTAAAAGCTTCATGAATGTAAAAGACCGGTGAATGCTAAGCGCGAGCGCAGCCAATCTGGTAATGCGTCTTCTGCCCCCGGCCGTCCCGGCTAAAAAATAACGCCGTCGGCCGGCCGCCGCGCGCGTTCAATTTAACGCGGGGGCGGAGGAGAGTCTCGCGGCGGTCGTCGCGGAATTATTTGACGATGCAGTCCGGAACGCTCAGATCTGACGGATTGCGCACTTTCTTCCCGTCCTTGAGGTACTCTTGAAGAACGTCTTTGTCCGCCTTGGTTATGGGATTTTGCAGTTGCTTCTCGAAAAATTCTGCAAAATACATGGTTGCATAAGTGAAGACAATTTTTTTTATCGCGTTTAAGTACTTACCATCCTTTTGCTTGTATTTCAATTTTTCACTGTGAGCCTTGTCGTAGATGTTGATGCCGTGCTCATCCGCGTTGCGGTAGGTCGTTCTGCTTCGATTAAACGGTGAGTTTGACGATCCTAATTAGAAAATTATTTTTAAGGTTAATCGTTTTGTATTACGAGACTATAAAGATCAGTTTTTACGTTTCATGCATGTACGAAGAATATTTGCCATATTTCTGCTAAACATGATTCCGTTCAAGTATTACTCTTTTTTTTTAATACTTTTTATTTGATCAATTTTTTTTACTTTTATCACGAAGTTATAAAAAAGACGTAAAATTTATACGTTTAGATAAAAACTAAAAGAAGGTTAAATCACGCAACAAACAAAAACTATCTACGCAGGCAAACAAACAAGTTTATTAAAAAAGACTCAAAGTATACAAAGTAACTCCAGGCCTTTCTGAAAATTAAATATTTTCACCGCGATCGTCGTAACGAAATTATCCCTTCGCGCCTTGTTGGCCGCAGCCGGAGAGAGTGGACGATCCCGGCAGCCCGCAAAAAAGGCGCGCGCAGCCCAATGAGACAAAGAAAAACAAGGATCTAGAGCAGCGAGGAGGCGACAAGGTCCGCGTTTTACAACCGCCCGGTCGAGGAATAAAAAGAAAGAAAGAAAACGGCCAGCCGCAGAGGAGAGAAGGAAGGAGCGGCTCGCGAGTAACGCCGCGAGAGAAAGAGTCGCGCGGGACAAGTTGCTGCGGGGGGGAGGAGGGGGGGAGGAGGAGAGGCGATACCTCGTTATTATCTCTCCGAAGGAACCTCCGCGTCCACCCGGCGACGTAAACTCCCGTCGAAGCTCCCGCGGCCACTTCGAGACCATAAAGAGACAAAGGAGCGCCCGGCCGTAAACTCTCGTTTTCGCGCAAAAGGGGACAACAAAAAGCGGGTGGGGTGCGGGAGGGGGGAACGGCCGCGAGGGAAAACGGGCGCTCGGTCACCCGGGGCTTTTACGATTTTTTGAGGAGGCGGGAGGGAGAGAGGGCTTTCCTCCGCCGGGGCTTTTATGACAATTTCTGCGCGGCGTCGCGCGCTTTTACGCGCGTTGCGCAAAGTCCCGGCCTCGCACCTTAACCGAGAGGGAATTTTCGTCCTCGCGAGTAACGCACGTATATACCGGGCTCTGCTCGTGCAGTGCGGAGGCGCGCGCGATTTATGGGCCTCTAAGCGGCGATTAGTCCGCTTGCGAGGATAGAGCGAGCACCGTTTTCGTGCTGGTAATCTGCGAGGCTCTTAAAATCCGCCTTCACGTCGCTCCGCGAGCACGCGTGAACGCGCCTTTTTCCTTGCGAGCGACGAGTATTTTTTTTTTCACCATCATGTTGACGGAGTGGATTTTGTTTAAATAAATCCGAAGCTTTGGAGGCTGTTACAGAAACATGCGACGATCTCAAAATTTAGGAAAAGTTATTTAATATTTAAAAAATGGCACTAAAGATTTATTAAAATATTTGTATCAAAGTTTTACACCAGAATGTTAAATCCTAATAAACTATTTGAAATATGAGTTTGTCTCACGCTGCGTTGAGCGTAAACAAAGCAATTTCAATAGTGGGACAAGATGACGAAATAAAACGAAAGCTACGAGTCTAAAAGAAGGACTCGGCGAGCTCGCTATATAAAGCCGCGAAAACGACACGAAACAAATGGCCCTCGCGCGAGTGCAGCATTTTCGCTACTTAGCGGTGCGCTCGCGCAGCCACGTACATTAAGACAAGTCCATCCGCGGTGCATTAAGCATCGTCGGCTTGTCGAAACGGACGATCGATGACGTGCGGCCGCCGCCGCCGCGTACGCGTACTTTCACGGTACGCCGCGCGCTTCGCTCCGACTTTGACACTTGACGTTAATGCCGCGGTAAGCCGGACAGTGGCGGCATTACCATATCGGCGCATTACGTATGCGCAACTCAATGCGCGCCGGCCGAGATGCGGCCCCCGGAGAGACGGCGAAAAATGAGGGTTGGAACGTCACCCTCGTCGTTTTCGGGGGATTTCACTGAGCGCCGGCGATGCTTGCACTCCCGGCCAAGCTGCCTCGGCTTTTTCGCTACGTGCACTCGAGAGCGGCTCCTGTGTATCTAATAATACGGCGCTTTTGTGCCCGAGCACGAGGCCGTACGCTGCGCGCGGGTTACATTAGCCGCGAGAGCCGCGGCCGTGTGTATACAGCCTAATGGCGAAATCAGCTTTATTTGCCTCCGCGCGCGAGCTTCGCTTGTACGAATTTCGGAACTGGACCTTTGGCAAATTTGGCCGCGAGACGGCTTCATTTTCCCGGGAAATATCAAGTGTAGCTTGCTTTGGGTATGTTAGTTCAAGTATTTCGGGTAAACAGATATTTCGGTTCTAGGCGGAGAAAATTTTTCCTTCTTATCTCTTTTGAAAATTTAATAATTATGCTAAAAAAACTAGAGATTTTAAAAACAATCCTTGATGTCATCCTTTTAAATACAAAAGTTTAAGCAGAAAAGTTTTAAAAATCATATTCTAGAGCTTCACCCTGAATTTTTAAACCGAGCAAAATGTGTGACTCATCTCAGGCTGGCACTTAATAAAGCGTCGAAATTCAAACGCTCGAAATCTTCGCGCACTCGTCCGGCGTTCTCGGAAATGCAACTTTAATTCCTCGCGAGCACGCGAAACACTTGACTCGTCTCGAAATTGCAATGGTCCCCGTTCCCCACTCGCCCCTCGCGAGCACACGACCACGCACTCATCAGCGACTCGATTACGGCTCGACGCGTCTTCCCCCGCCCCCGTCTTTTTATCCCTTTTTTTCGCGGGAATACCCGCTGATGAGGGAGCAATCGCGTTCTGCTATGCGCGGGCCAATTTGCATCCGCGCGTTTCCCACCGTCTGCGGGGTACACGGTCGCCCCTGTGCATGCGTGATCGACCCTGCCGCGCGATTCGGGAGCGGCCCGCCGAAAAAAAGACACGCGGGGGCCCCGGCGCAAAATTGAAGCCGAGCCGTGCAATCATCTAATGCGATGATTTCGGTGTGCACCCGCGCGCGCGGGCCTGTGAGAAGAGGCTGCGGGAAGAGGAAGAGAGAGAGAGAGAGAGATGAGAGGCGGCGGGAGCGCCGCTTTATTTCGCTCGCGAAAACGGTCTTTAGCTTTGATCGATGATGGCCGCGCGGATCGCCTCGCTCCGGGTCGATCCAGCACGCTGGGTCAACGCTTAATCGCGGGCTTTCAGTCGCTGCTAGATTTACAATGCACAACCGACGCTTCGTTTTCTGGCCTCTCGGCCGAGATTGACTCCGGCAGTTTGAGGAAAACTCCAGCGGATTCGTTTTAATCAAAGGTATAATAAATCGTTAGGCGTGTTTGATTGAAAATTGTTTATAACTGTGAAAGGTATACGACCCCATAAATTCAGCGGTCGATTAACGGCTTGCTATCGTTGTAATAGCTATCAATCAAGCTCAATTAAAATAATAAAACACAAAATTAGATCCGAAATTTGTTCTAAGAAGGAGGCGTTCAAGAGCCGGGCGACCGTGCACTTTACAAGTAGCAACAACATACCATAGAGCCTCCGTTCCCTCACCCCAATTCGGCCGAAACGTTTTTCCCCCCGAAAAAAAAGGAGGCGCTCACCCCGCCGCTCTACGCTGTGATTTCGTAACAATTATCGTCGCTAAACATAATCGAGCCGACCGAGTCGAAGTTTAAAAAGTCACGAAAAGGAGCGCTCACGTGTGTATCGGAGGAAAAACACCAGGTATCGATCATCCCACCCCTTCGCAAAAAAAACTACGGCGAAGAAAAAGAAGGAGATTCGAGCTGGCCGGTATGCACGCGCGACCGCAAACGCGTGACCTGTATTTAAGCTCCTCGCCGTCCTCTCCTTCCCCGGGTGAGGAGCTACCTGGCTAACGCGGGCGCGCGCGCCGGGGGAACGGAGTAGTTGCGCGAGGCTCGTTTTTCGCGTCCTCGAGCGCACGCGAACGTGAGAACGCGCGTCCTCCGCCGAGCCGGAGGAACCGACGAAAAAAAAGAGGAGCAGGAGCGATAATGTATGCGCCAAAGGGCCACTTTCGTTTTCTCGCGGTGATATACCCCATCGGCCTGGCGCGCGACCCGTTCAACCTTTCCCGGTCGTCGGGTAATTGTCCGCGTAATTATTAGCCCCGGGAACTGGCGCGCGTAAACTACTCCAGTATGTGCATCCTTTTTTTACGGCCGCGACGTTCGCGATCTTGGGAGGAGTGACAAAGAGACGGGTAAAGAGTTGGGGGCGTGAGATAAAAAGGTCAGCTGCTCGTCGACGCACATCTGCTGCGCGATTGAAGCGCAATCCGATTGCTTCCTCTCGAAGGGAAACGCAAGGATCTCGCCGAGGGACTCGGAGAGGAGAGCGCGCGGCTCTCGAGGAGGGATGACGGGGGCTATACGCGGTCTCGAGCCGCGATTTATCGGTCATCGGTAATAAATTCCGAAATAAATTGCCGGCGAAGGCTTGACCGCGCGCGTACACACGGGGCTCGGAAGGACACGCGGCTTAGGAGGAGATAGAGATAGAACGGGCCAAAGCAAACAACAATAATAATTATTTGATACGGGCAATAAGTTAGAGCCGGGGCCCTCTCGCTCGCGGATGTATCTCCGCGCCGAGGCCGAGGGGGCGCAGCCCCGTAATATCTATAATGGGCTGTTCTACTCGAGTGACCTGTCGGCCGACGCTAAAATTAATGGCGGCCGAGATTTCGCGAAACAACGGGCCCGAGCGCGCGCGCGCGGACGGCAGATATACACCGCGCGCGGCGTGTCGGCGATCGAACGTAGGCATCCGCGTTCCCTCCTCGGCCCCGGCTATTTACACCGCGCGCGGAGTCGCCGATCGCCGTGATACGAGCGCCGAGAGGGGGACGGAAAAAAGCTGGACATCTGGGTTTGTTTTAGAGGCGCGAGCATTATATGTACTATTGCGAGCGGCAACGACGCGCGAGCGCACCGGATTATTTACTCGTTATCTGCGCCGGGATGAGTCATGACGCTTTTTGCGCTCGCGAGTCGAGGAAATTGATAGGGATAGGATTTTTTGTTCGGTTCTCCGACGTTTTTTCGTCCGCAGCGGAGAGGAATCGATTTATGAAGTATTTACCGCAATAGCAGTAAGCAATGAATTCGTCGTGCTCGCGCGTTCGCCGGGTACAGCAGACACCATTCAAAAGAGATTATCACCCGTTTATGAATAAATTTCGAGCGGACGTTTTAATCTACTGCAACGAACCTCCTTTTGGAATCCCAGCTTCTTACGATCGCGGGACAAATAAAAAAGCTTAACGATTTCACCTTACATTAAGACCCCGGCACTTTTTAGCATTCCGAACTCGCGCCGATCCGACTCCCCGCAATCATTGTATATCACTTAATCAAATCCATTTTCCCGGCGGCGGAAAAATGCGTAATCGAAACGCTTACGCGCGGGGCCTCGAAAAGCAGCGGCCTACCCCCCATCGTAATTCAATTTTTTTCCCCGTCGTCGCGAGAAAAGCTCGCAGAGTGAATTAAAAGTTGATTGCTGCGCGGGAATAGATAACGCAGGCGCGCGCGAGCGGAGGGCGGGGGGAGGGGGAGATATTTATGCGCCCGCGACCCCGAGCGCGGCTGCACCTTCGGCTCGGCCGCCGTGCACCGGGCTCGATGATATACTCGAGAGGCTCGGTCGTACGAGCGCGCGACTCACCGTACGGCTGTGAAATTCGCCCCGTCGTTTTCTTTCCGCGCGCGCGCGCGAGCTACACGGAGCGGAAGAGCCACGGCGCAACTTTCGACACGAAGTTCGACTTTATGGCGCGTGTACTTCGGCGCGCTTCTTATTAATAGCGATGCGGCCGCCTCGTTATTTACGTCCCGCGGATTCCAATATGAAATTTCAACGTCGTATTTCAAACTTTACCCTTTTTTTCCTTTACTCGTATCCTTTATATCCATTGCTTAATTTCATTTTTACGCGCGCGCAAATTTATTTACGCCGGAGTGCAGCGACAGTGAACCGCGTGGATTAGGCGCAGCGTTACCTGCAAGAGGATCGAGGAAGGGATCGGCAAAAGTAGGAGTAGCGAAGCGACGCGGGAAGACGCGTCGAATTTCCCACCTCTCGGGAGGGCACTTGCGCAAGACTACCGCCGCAGTTTCGCGCTCGGCTTACGCAAATTGCCCCCTAGGCCTCTTAAAACGCAATCTCGCATCTTTCCCTCTCTCCGCTCTTTCTTTCTCTTTCGCACTTTTGCTCGGACGCGCGCGAACGCCGCCACGTCCGAAAGCGCCCGCTAATTCGCGAGCTATCGCGTTCTAAGTCGTAAAAGGCCGCGCTGCCTGCATGCGCCGCGCCGCGGGCCATTACGCCTATGGCGTGTTGCGCGATGCTTGCGCCGCGATTTTTGTTGCACCCGCGGCTTTTTGATACGGTGGCGAGCTTGCCGCAGGAATGCGAGCGCGAGCGCGTCATTTTCGCGATTACCCCGCGAGGGACCGAGGGTTCGGATCCTCCCCGCGGCCTTTTATTTTGTTCTTTGGAGAGATATGCGGCGCGACTGGAATTTCTCTGGTTGGCGCGAGGAGAGGACGGGATTTTCGAATGGTTGTTCTCGTTACTTTGCGGTTTGCTCCACAGCCGAGATGCAACGGCCACTTGTTTAACGGGGTTAAAGAATATTTTCAATTACACAGATTTTTGAGACCAGAAGCGTAACGGCGATTTTATTTTTTTAATGAGCTTCGGCCTTAGTTCTTGAAAGCGATGATATTGTCTTTAAAAAAATGTACATTTACCATCTCGCTGGTTAAAAACTATACGTCACTATTAATCCTTAATAATTTAAATTATTTATTTACCAGAAAAAGATTCACCAATTATTGTTAACATCATCTATTTGTAATTAGCCTGATTCTCTCGTAGACTCTACCCGAGAGAACGGCGTATAATACTACTCAATTATCTTATTCCGTATAATTTGGAAAAAACAAATAGCGCATCTTCTTAATTTAACAAGCAATTCTTGCATCGCAGTTCAGCGACGAAGCAATGACGATAGCAAAGGTTACGAATTCTCGTGCGGTGCCTCGCGTTTCTGCGCTAATCGAGCGTAAGGTGCCACGCAACAAGGGAGACGTGCGATTTTAAAAGAGGGCCCGTCACCAGTCACCGAGTATGAAATGCCTTCCCTTCCGCGCTCGGTGATATTCGCAACTTTTGATTTACGACTCGCTCACGTGCGCCCGGGCCGACTCGGCCGAGTTGTCGGATCGCGTTAGAAGTATTTTCGAAGATTTATTCAATTTAGCGCGGGAGCCGCCATCGGCTTCTTAATTCGCATGCCGAGGGGAGATTACTTTCAACCCTCCGGCCTTTTTTTTAAGTGCTAGCTGCGGAGTTCGTAATTCGAAAACAAACTTCGCAATCGAGTTAATTGTGCCTTGATAACGCCCGCTCATCCGGTGCTTCACCTGTTCCCGGCTGTTTCGTGGGACCTGTATTCTTCTGTTTAAATTGTACTTTATTTCTGGAACGAATGTATTACAGTAGTTGGTAACTGAAATATTTTTTATACACCGTTGACTCGATCACAGTTAAATTTATTGTCCTTTTTCATATAATCTATGATCTTTGAATCGTGTCTTAATTACTTTTTTAAAATTTGGATTCTTCATTTTTTCTTGTTTCAGTCTTATGTACTGTGTTTAATCACACATACCTGATTCTTGAATGTAAAAAAAAGTATCTGAAAAATATCAAGTTGATTTTGATGTAATGATTATTGCCAAATTAGACTTTGTAATATTTTTTCTCATCTTTTTCTTCAGTTCTTCAGTTATTAAGTAAGTTTACTTAATTTAGGAAGAATACGTATTAAAAATCCTCTACAGTTTATTATTAAAAAAAAATTATTGTTGGTTTTGCGATAAATAAAAAAAATCGTAACTATTTTGATGTTTAATTATCTCCAAAAACTTTAACTTAAAATAAATCAGTGCACGCTTGGTTATCACGAGTATATTCCCACTAAAACGAAACGCCATTTAACTAGTCACCTCATCCGTCTTCGGAAATCCATCCGGACGCGTCGAGCTCGCGGAAAGGAGACGAGCGTCGCTCGAGCGGATAATGATAGTGGGAGTCATCGCGGGCTCCGCGGCTCGTCGAACAACGGGCTCCGGAGATAATTAAAATCCGCGGTATTACGGTGTGCCCACCTAGGCGCGCCGGCGCTCGGGGTGGTTCCGGGACGCGTGGATCGGAGCGCGAGCGCACGCGGGAGAGAGAAAAGGGCTCGCGACGCCCACCGGACAGCCGATTTGACACTTCATTATATCGAGCGGGCGACCCCGTCATTAAAACGAGATTAGCCCCGACCGAGCGTCCGCGAGCGGGCAGATTGCGCCCCGTGAAATTATAGACGCGGCGCACCGTCGTCGAGTCCGCGGCCCACCAATTCCGAGACGTCAAAGGGAGGATTCGGCGAGAGCCAGGCGCCGAAAAGGACGCCAGATTTATAAGCGCGCGCGCCGCTCCAGCCGAAGGATCGTAATGAGATCTGCCGCGCGCTCACGGAGGTGGAGACCGCACTCCGACGCAACGCGGGCATTTTCGGCCGTTTTCTATTGTTGAAAAATGACGGCGATTCGTTCTCGAGGTATAAGAGGAGGCCGGCCTCGCCGGTGATTGAGCGCCGCCGCCGTTTGGTACAGTAAACTTTCCTTCTTTATTTCTAAGGCGTTGCGCGGGTTTTTTTGCTCCGAGTGCAGCTTGTCCTTGAAAAATGCGCTCGGGGAGAAAAAACTGTAATGCGTTTCGAGAGTGTCGAGAAAATTTAACGAGAAGACAAAGGAGGAGCACAGTAGTTGAGTCCGGGGCGCGGGGAGGGACAAAAGCTCGCGATCTGGGGCCGCTCGCGCGATAATTACGATCGGCGGAGCGATCGGCCATAACCCGGCACACCTGCAAACTCGTCCTTCGCAAGGTGCTATTAAGCTTCCTCGCCGGAGTGCACCTCTACCCTCTCCCCAGAAGTCGACGGGGCACACGTACGCGGCCGCGTCTTAAAAGCCGAACAAAAGGAATAAGACGCGCGAGTTAATAAACTCGCGGACCGAGGGGAGTTTCCGGCTGATAACGCGAAATAGACCGCAGTGACGCGTGAATTTTTCCACCGGCGGTACGAAGGACCGACAAATAAGATCGGCGAACAATTTTCCGTCGTAAATTGAATCGCGTCGTAAAAGCACGGAGCGGTCGAAAAGGACGCTTTTCCCACGATTTTCGATTTTTCCCGTTCTATTCTCCGGACGTTTCGTCGTGAGAGACGGCGCGGAGCGGGGTCCCGAAGCTGAAAAATCGCGGGGAAGATACGGGGACGGGAGAAAAGTGCTCGGGCGTCGGGGAAATGAGCGGAGAAAACGGCGGCGGAGCCGGAGGATCATTGCTCCCGCCGCCTCTGCCGTGGGGGCCACGGCCATTACATAGTAGTAAATATCGCAACGACTCGTCGTCGTGGCGGAGGGGCCCCGCGGGGAGAAACTCGGCCGCTACGGGGCCAATTACGTAATTGCCGACGAATTACTTACAGCGGCAGCGGCGGCCCGCCGGGGAGATGCCTCGCGCCCGAGTGACATTCCCGGGCGCTTTTTACGACGGGTCGTCGTCTCTCCTCGCGCGATAATCCAATGGAGGCAGCTGTCGATGGAGGAAGCTCGGTCGCACGGTGAAAAGGAGCGCGAGCCGCGGGGCCGGCGAGGCAAAAAAATAAGGGCGAGCCGCGAAGTTTCTCCGGTCCGCAGAGAAAGAGAGAGAGGGACTCGCGAGCGAGTCGGAAACATCGCGTGAAGTCAAGGAAGCTGCGGGGAAGATTACCGGCGACGGGACGGTGATTTTATGACAGGTTCTTTCAAGATTTCTCCGAGGCTTTGAGATAATTTTGTTTCTTCTAGCGAGACGTGCTGCACGGGGGATGAATAGAATTCTTTTTCAGATACTCGTGTTTATGTCTTGACGAATCAATCACTTACAGGGAACTAGAGTCTTTTTTCTTCTAGCAATCGCGTAGTCACGTTATGCTTCGCTTCTTGCGCTTTTTCAAAGTCGCAGTCGTTCGTATTTACTACTTCGTCTATTTTCAAATTCTCGATGACTCACGTCTCGGAACTACTCACATCGGTGGAGTGCCTCGGCTCGACGGGTAGAAATGTTGCAGGCGCGCTGTTACATCGCAAAGGGCGCACTTCGCTCGACGAAAATTCCTGCAATGTTTCGTTAAACTTTAAGACCGATTTATCGGGACTCTACAATAAAACAGTTCTTAAGATTTTCACCGAATCACGTCTTTAACTTTTTTACTGACCTTTTCACTTTACTTGAAATAACGAAATGAAAATCGTTACAAAAAAGAGAAAGAGTGCTAAAATTACTTTTAATGCAATGGCTAATTAGCAAAAACTGTGCAATTAATTATAAGAGAAAAATCAGTGTAAACGTGCAATTGTAATAAATTTTTCATTAAATCTGGATTAAAACTATACACCAAGAGATTACGAGCAAACGTAACTTTTGCAGCGTGTCCGAACGTCGCACAGCGGCACTTAAACATCCTCGCTTCCGTAAATCGAGCTTGGCGTACGTCCGCGCAGCGATGCGCGACCCCATGGCAAGTATGCACGCAGCCGAGAGAGCGATGCGTCCCACGGGCCGCAGTCGCGCGCGGGGAAAAAAGTTCCCCGGAATAGTCCGCGCACTGTAAATATTTATAGCGACGAGCTGTTAATGCCAGCCGGTCCCGGAGTGCCTCGCTCGCGGAGCGACGGCCGCCGAGCCCTCCGACAATGGGCCGGCGACAGCGAAGTGGCGCGGCGCAGCGCGCGCGATGCACCTACGTGCAGCGCGTCTGCCCGAGCGGAGATAAGGATCGGCCTTCGGCGGCCCCGAAAGCGCGCACGCGGCAATTTCACTGTCAAAGCCGAGCGGGCTTGATGCATTAGGCCGATTAAGGGCCCTCAATTTGTCGGCGCGCACGAGCACCGGGGCCCTCTCCGTCTCTCTTTTTCACCTTTTTTTCCGCCCGTTTGCCCCGCCGAGATGGCTCGCGAGAGGAGCGAGCGAGATTTCGCGGTTATTAACGAGCGCGCGGGAGTTCGATTGCGAGCGCGGCATCGCGTAATTGCGTTATCGCGCGGCTGTACGCTGCTGCGCGCTCATTTATAATTGGGATTCTTTTAATTGGATCGCCGGCATCGACGACCCCCACGCGGGTCGATTCTTTCATTGTTTTTAAAAGGGATCCTGCTTGCTGGAGTTCATATTTGTTTTTTTTTTTCAGATTACATTGAGTATTTGGGTCTTTAAGCATTATCGCATTACATTTATCCGTGATTATTGAATGCCATTAATTGTAATGTTCTTCATTTAATGTTTTATTATATTTTATCCAAGAAAATCTTTTATCCGTTAAAAAATTTCATTCAATTTTTTTCAGAGTTACAAATAAAGATGATAGTTATTAAAGTTTTTGCACTATATATTGAAGTCGCATAAAAGATTATAATAGAAATTAAAATTTGTTTAATCATTTAGTAATATAAATGCCATTCAAACATTTTTCTGAGGATTTTTTTTTAAGAATGTTTTTATTTTAAAAAACCTGATAAATTTTATCGGATTTACCAGTCTAATTTACTTTGATAATCTTGATGCTGTATAGAAGCGAAGAAAAATAAAAATTTTGTCTAGACAGTTCGTGTTTACGTAAACTATGCGTTTAAAATCTTAACTACTTTTGATGAACGCGAGAAAATTATATAAAAACGCCGGATGAAAGACCGATACCCCGAAAAAATTAACAAGATCTAAAGAATCCGAGCGACGACGTATAAAAAGCGAGATAAATTGTTGCGCGAATCGCTCCAAATTATCAGTCTCGCTAAAAAAATGACAATATAAGTGCTTAATTCGCAGAAAAAGAGGAGGATCGATCACGAGGCACCGACGAGCGATTAAACGCGTCGATCCCCGCGCTGCGTGCTCGTGCAACGCGCGCGTCGCCCCGCTTCGTGACGGCCTGACAAAATCCCAAAAAAAGGCGCGCGTCTGTCCGTGATCTCGCGGGGCATCGATGCCCCGTGTCCGCCTAAGCCACGACGCCCCGACAAAAGGGCCCCGCGCACGACCGCGAACAATAAAAGGAGCCGGGGTCCCATCATCCCCCATTATGGGCAGAGAGGCCGAGGGCCCATGGGAACCCGTTCCGGAAGGCGCGCTCGTCGCCGAAAAAGCGGAAGAAGCGCCCGGGATTTCGGGCCGGTTGCGTGCGCGCCCGAGCCGATCGGGGCCCGTGCGAAAGCTTATACGTATCGGCGATCGACCCGACTTGTCGCGCTCGCGCGCGGCACAGATGGCCGATCCTCGCGTGCGCCCGTGTCATTTGGGCCCCGCGAGGCCGGAAAAGCTCTGCGGTCGTTCGCTCGCTGTCACCGTCGTCGCCGGGGATACTTCGGGCGCGGAGATGAGGCGCGCGGTCGCGACGTCGCGTGACCCATTGTCCGCGCCAGATTCTTCCCAGCGGGCCGAATCTGTTTTGTAAATACGCCCGCTGACTTTGGCCTTCACGAACTCTCGAGTCGCGGTCTAAGCTTTCTTTGTAAAATGTATGCATTCAATTGGTTCTCTATAGATTTCTTACAAAAAATATTACGAAGTGATATATTATCGAGAGAAAAGGTAAATATTCATTTTTTAAAATCGCGTATAACAACATTCGTATGATGTATGAAACTCGAACCGAGCAAGTGGTATATATCAACACTATTAATTAGTGGAACTTTGTTACAACAATAGACGTCCATCCATTCATTAATATACCGAAAATCCGTAAATCACATACATACATACAAGAAGCGCGAAAAACGGGCTTTGTATGAAGTACGAATAATTCAGCCCTAAAATCAAGCCCCCGCATTTATCATACAATCATTCGGCAATAAATTATCCCCGAAAATCCCGAAAAATCACACGAAAGCGGCGCTTCTCGCGTGGCGATAGCGGGGAAGCTCGAGCGAAGAAAAAATAGCCGAACGGCCGTCGACGATAGCCGCGTAATTACACCCGTGAGCCCGTCGGCCAGGACTGCTCGAGGTAAAGTATCCCAAAAGCTCCTCGCGTATTTATCATCGCGCGAGTAGCCGGAACCCCCCCTGTACGTGGCGTGTCCCTGCGATCGCCCGGGCAGCCTCGCGTGCTATTCGCCCTCCCTCCCCGCGCGCTCAATTTGCCGAGGGGGAGGAGCGCGGCGCGAGAGCCTGGCGTGACATGTGCGCGACGCCGAAATTGCCGTGAGAGATTTTTATCTCCGCGCGCGGAGCGAGATGCGGCCGGCCGATATTCACGGTTCGACGTTGCGCTCGCGCCCGCCTCGCCGATTAAGCGGCCGCGCGGCGGCTAACGTGTATACTTAAGGCCGTTTCCCGCCCCCGCGCACGCCACGCCGGTGGCGGGGGGCGCCTCTCGCGCGCCTCCCCGGGATCGATCAAACTTGGCCATTCGAACGTACTAATTGAAAATGCCGCTCATCGACATTCTATTAGGAGGCGCCCCGGGTCTCTAGATAGCGGACGCGCGTTCGTGCCTGGCCGATGACGAGCGATCGAGTTTTCGGCGCGGTCGATTTAGATCGCGCGCGCAGGCTGGATACGCGGGGGGATTTTAGGGCCGATTGGCTCGCGCGCGCCGATGCCGAGTTTTGAATGGGCGCAACTTGCGAGGAGGCGATTTCGGCGGAACGCACAGAAGATGCGCGCTGGTGATACGCTAATTCTTTCCTTGTAAGTGGCGCGCCGGTGCTGCACGATAAGTTCGCTGCAATTGGGAGATAGGGATTGTAGGATGCGCTCGGCGAGTCGAGTACAAAACTGAGCGATTTTTATCTACGAAGAAACGCGTGACTCGAAAGGTAAAGTGAATTCTGCTTATTTTGGTAATTGAGTGCATGGAAGTATTAATTATAGTTTGTGTAAATCATTCATTAGAATATTCAAAGGTACAATTCAAATTTTCATACGTATTTGATCTTGAAAGTATAATGAGATATAAATACAAATTGTATTACGAAATAGAAAAATAAATTTTTAGTAGATTTTTATCTACTTGTAATAATTATGACCTTTAGACCTGAATGGTTAAGTTCTAAAGAAAGGAGTATAAAATAGTTTAATCGTTAAAAAGGTCGATTGAATTTTGAAGTCATTTGAATCAAATGTCACTGGATCTACTAATATTAAAAAGCAACACAATTTTACAATAACTAATCTTTCAGTAAATAAATTTCTTAATTAGCATATCAGTAAATGAGTTCGCAGGGATTTCTTAATAAAAGGAAGACACGTTTAAAGATTGGCACTTTAAAAGATTCTTCTGCCACTTAAAATTGCCGCAATAGATTCATTATCACAATAACATAATAATACAGCGATAGCATCGCAATCAAAAACCATAACTTCCTCTTCCCTATTTATACTTATCTATGGACTTTTAAGTCGTGTCACGCAAAAAGAAGAAAGGTAGCAAGCCCAAAAATTCCGTGGCGATTGCTAGACAGGCAGCTAGAATTTGATCGCTCGGAAGCCGAGCTATCAGCTGCCGAGCTAGACGCAAAAAACGCTGCGGATCGCCCGGAGGGCCGCGCGAGCGCGTTACATCCCGAGCGTTTTCGGGCACGCGCGACGTAGTTTTATAGCCGCCTATTCTTTATAGTTCCGCCACGCCCCCGGCGAGCTGGTCCCTCATTACGCGCTGCGTCTATATAGCTATATACGGGGTTTCGGGGCGCGAGCGACGGCTGCACTCGGCTGCGCGACTGCTCGTCGAACCCGGCGATTACGTGGTGGCGCGAGTGTCCGCCGTCGAAAGTGGATTGCGCGCGACGGACTTTCGTGGGGTGAGCGTTCGCGCTGATGGGGCTGTTGGGTCATCGGCGGGCGCGACCGATGATGTATACTGATTAGGATAATGGTGTTTGCTGTGGAGTATCGATACCCGTGGAAATTTTCTTTTTTTTCAGAAAAATTATGTTTACTTAATTTTAGCTTTAACTCGAAGAAAAATGATTTAGCTAAAATTCACACGTTTTGTTTAATACTGCAATTTATCATAAAAAACATGCTTCGAAATATCCACCCGAAAAAGCACATTTCGCAAAAATTTAGGGATGACTAAATTTTCTCACAGTTCTAGTTTCTTTTTCTTTACGAGAAAATATAATAAATATTGCTAATAAACCATCATTTTTTCATAGAAGAGGGTGAAAGTTTCTTCAGCATGAAAATCTTAATATTTTTACAGTTTTTAATTAGAGCTTACGCAGTCAATGTTCTAAGCTTATAACAAAACTTGTCTGCAACAGCAATGTAGGTTAATTAAAATTAGTAACTTACACAAACAATTGCAAATATACAAGTAAAAGAGCAGCAGCAAAAATTGAACTCTGAATAATGATAAAAAAATCTGCAAGAAACCTAAAGACCGTACAATCATCGGCCTCCGAACGAGACCACTCGAACCCCATAAATAAAATACATCCAATCAGCAATAAAGTTAATCCCGTAGACCCTGAAATCTAAGAATATCCGGCACAAATTAAATTTAGCGACGTCCGCGCGCGAAACGAATCCGTCGCTTTTTCCGGCAAAGCCCCGTGGAATTTCGTGCCGTGCTTCGCGCGAATCTCCAGGCAATGAATTTCCTCGGTGGCTCCTAGCGTCGCGACGTGCACGTGCATAATGCGCGCCGGTGAGCCGCGCTCGCACACGAAGACGAGTAGGCGCAAGCGCTCGCGGGCCTGTGACTTATTGGTAGCTTCAGGAAGCTATAAAGCACGTCGCGCTTAGGGCGAGCTAACTCCACGAAAGTAGAAAGTGAAAAGAAAGCATCGTAAAGCACTTAATCGATGATTTAGGGCCCGGTCCGCGGTGCGCGCGAGGTGAAACTGCGGCGTTGACCGAGCGAGCCGAGCAGCCTCTTAATGACGATCGCGGCGTCACGAGCTTGCGGGGCCGGTGCGTGGGTTAGCGCGGCCGAGCCAATTGATTGAACCGAGCGTATCGCTCCTCGTAAATTCAATTTAGCCGAGTGGCCGGCGCAATTAAAATTGCGCTCGCTGGAGGCGCAGGTCGATTGGGGAAAGCCATCAACTGTCTCCGCAATTTCATTGATTCATACGATTCAGATAGATATGGTTCTATTTTCGTTTAATTGTTTAAATTAGATTTATTTTGAACTTTTAGCTGCTTTCATTAATTTCGAGCTTAATCTTGTGTTTACTTTTAGGATAAAGTTAGATGTATAATCTGCGAATTTCAGATTCACTTTTTTATTGAGACTGCTAAGCACAGTATCACCTTTATGTGCGAAAATTAAAAACTAAATTATGTTCTGCGGATTAACTTTGAATAAATGCACAATTTAATTTATTTTGTACGTTCTTACTTTTGATTGCATTATACCTTTACGGTCTTGTCCCTCTTTCGTCATTATAAAGTTAGGGTCTACAAATTATTGAACAGATAAGCATGACTTTTTTCTTTTCTTTCGAAATTTGTCAATTGATAAAGGTTCTTACAATGTAAACACTGAAGCAATTATCAGTCCTCCTTTTCCTTTCTTTTTCAAGAAAAACGCCACGCTGCGCGTTACTTTTTCTAAAAACAACTCCGGCAAGCGGTGGTTTTAATCAAAAGCGACTCGAGGCGGGCAATAAAAAGCAGCCGTAGAAAGAGGGCGCCGGCGGAGCTCGGAAAATTTAATTGTCGATCCGCAGCGGAGCGACCGCTGCGACGGGAGCAGCGCGCCGCGCGGCAATCAAACGTTCCGAGGCGGAAAAAAAGGAGGCAACCGCGCCGAGGCGAAAGAGCGAGCGGGAAAGAAGCGAGGCGCGAGAAGTTTCCGCGGCGTATTCCCTCTCTCCGTGGCCGCGCGCGGGGAGTCGATGGGCGGCCGACGATAACCGGAGACCGCCTTCGCGCGAGATTCTCCTTCCCCGCGAGCGCGCGCTCCTCGCTCCGTCTCGCTCGCGGCCGGCGAGCGCTGGTCAGCGCCTACCTGTCTTTCTCCTCTCCCACGCGCGCGCACCTGTCATCCGCAAGCTGCCGCGGCGGCGAGGCTCCGCGCGCGCACACACGCGAGAGAGAGAGAGCCCACGACGAATCCATTTATCTCACCCGCGGGGTTATGGGCGCGCGCGAGGAGATCCGCGAGCGCGGGCCTTTATGCTCTTAGATCAACAGCTGCAGCCTTCTTTTTTCAGGCCCGAGGAGGTCCAGATCTTCAGGAGATTCTTTTTTAGTCAGGAAAATGCTTTTTGGAGTTTTGTGTTCGGACACTAAACTTGTATTTCGACTTTTAGAATAGCGTAGCGGTTTATTGTTATGCAGATTTACGCAAATATTAAGAGTAGCTAAATAACAAAAAAGAATCTCAAGTACTAAATAGTTTTTTTTTCATTAATAACAAACTTTTACTAAGTATCTGCAGCTGTTTCTAAACAAAACATAATGTGAATATGACAGTCACTTATTTTATTTAATGCTATGTATAACATTTGAAGACGAACATTTAGTTTATTATGTACTTTTTTTTCGATCGTTTTTATTTGTGGATGAAGATATTATGTCTGTTTCTTAGTTCATTTTTTTATATAATTGCAAGGATCGTAACTTTTTTATTTACTTTAAGAAGAGTGAAAGCCGTTTACGGACAGCTGTTAAGAAGTTTCAGTGCGTAAATTTTACTACTTATTTTCACAATCGTCGTAACAGCTACGGCTTTCGTCACTGATCGAACAAAAAACTACTGACCTGATTGTACATAAATCATATAAAAACGAGTAACAATTTCAATTATAGACCCAAGTAAAACGGCAGTTGTATTTGCGCGTTAAAATACGACATAATGTGATTTATTAAGATGAAGTCATATTTTTCGATTCATAATTATGAAAATTCCGCCTATTACGGTGCATTTTCGAGCGTCGTAAAAAAAAACAAATTAAAAAGAAGGAATCAGCGTTAGGAATCTTCACGCCAAGATTCCGATCTCCCGCTTTTTTCTCACAATTCGAGCGACCGAGCTGTCCGCTCGAGGCGACTCGCCGCTCGTCTCAAAGTCGCCTGCGCTCCGAAACGCGGGGCGGGCCACAACCCGCCGCGACTCCGACGAAAAAAAAAGACCCCGAAAGGAGAATAATTTCGAGAACGAAAGAGAGAGAAAATCAAATGTATCTAAGATCGCGACGCTCGGCGTTGATGGCAGGTGCTCCGATAATTGCGCCTCATTATGCAAAGTCCTCCTTTTTTTTGTTCGCTCGTTCTATACCGCTTGCGCAACGGAGGTGTGCGCGTACAAAGCGTGACGCACCTGTGCGGGTCTCTCCCTCGCGGCGAGACGTTGACAGCGCGCGGGCCTAATCCTCGTCGCGGGAGTCGGAGGCCGCGCCGAGCGAAGGTCGGGACGCGCGATCAAGGCTGTACACTACCAGCCGAGAGACGCGGCGAGAGGCGACTCGAGAGGTTAAGTGCAATTAAGTGATTTACCGTGGACCGTCTCGTTCTTTATCTTCGCTCTTTCTCCGCGCCTTCGCCTCTCTCGCTCGCTCGCGCGCGCGCTTAATTATCCTGCCCGGCGACTCTCGATGTCGGATGCATTTTTTTACGCGTTTGTCAAGAGATTTATCAAGTATTTATGTACTGCACGGCCTGTAATAAGCAGATTCGTTCTTGATAGCCGTTCTTATTTTAGCGTCCGCTATATCGGACAAAAGGAGCGGCGCGCTTTAAATTTAAGATTTTCGTGCCGCGAGTGATATTACGGAGCGCGGGTAGACGAGCGTTAATAATTGTTTTTCAAAGTCAAACATTTAATTAACAAAAGATCAATCGCAAAAAAAGAGGTGTATTTTAAGAATTTAAATTAAATCGCGATAAAGCGCTTGTTTTTTCCGGATGCTGAGAAAACCAGTCGAAAAAACAAAGGCACCGAGATCCTTCGGAGGAACGGCTGACCGTAGAACCAGGCGGTCACTTTTCACGTGAGAAGTGTGTATATATATATCTACGTATCACTCGGCGTCGCGCGTCGGCAAAAACGAGGGCACGGCGCCGGGGTCGATCGTAGGCGTGGCCAGGACGGCGAGTCGCGCGACTCCTCGTTTTTTGCGCGCACACGCCCGGCGCCCGAGAAATCGGAGAAACGCTCGGTGGGAGTAGCCGGGGAAAAAGGTAGCGGCTGCAGCGGACTCTGCCGCGGAGAAGAAAAGAAGAATGAGCGGAGGGGAGGGCAGGGAGCCAGGAGATGAGAGATAATAACGCGCGCAATTACGCACGGGGTAGGGGCGCAGGGACTGGTACACAAGTGAACATAGCATTACACATTTTCTTAATTTTTTCATAAGGTATTTATTTCTTTTTTTGTTGTTGTCGTCGCTTGCTTGCTTCATTTCATAATGATGAATGATTCATTTTATAATCGATCTATAATATAATACATCGTAGCGTTTCAATTTTATACATAATTACAATCGTAGATATCGCTCACCCATTCTTAAACGTTTAATAGTGAAATCGATCTTCCGCGCTGTCTCGCCGCCTCGGCTTCTCTTATCTATCCTCTTGGCGCTCGGGTTTAGACTGTACGGAGGTTCGTACGGTACGCACAGGCGCTGGGCGATCGAGGAATCCGCGCAGGCGCTCCTGTAGTGCCGAGGGGCGAGCGAAGCGCGAGAAGAACGGGAAAAATGAAATCCCTACAAGGTACGATAGACACGTAGAAAAGTCCGGGCGACGGATCGACGCGCCGCCGTGACGATGAAAATTAAAACGCAGTTTTTTTATTTACACGGGATGCGCAAAAGAAAAGCCGAGCGCGATTTCTCGCGCCTCCTCCCGCGCTCTCTTCCCCGCAGAGGAGGAATAGCCGAGGGAAGCGACGCGAGGGCGCGTCATCGACTCTCGCACGCATACGCATCCACTTGAGTATTCTGTGCACTGTTACAAAATTAATCGAAGTGAAACAAATTCAAATGTACAATCCAATTTCGATCGCTCGCGAGGTGAGGGTACGCCGAGCTAACAATCTACAACGAATAACGATACTGCTTTAATAAATAAATTTAATAATACTAACGGGAATTGCAGGTAAAATATATATGATACAAAATAAAAACTACAAGCTAAGAGACACACTCGACTATACGCTCAATGAATTACGTCCGGTCGTCCTAGGTACGGGCTTCCCGATCGAATTTCGTTCATTTCGATTAACTTTGCCTCGCTTAAAACTTTTTCTTTCATATAAGCGTTCCCGATAATGGGAACAATAAATAAAATCGATCTACTCGTCATTTTTTTACCTAAGAGCGCGAGATGCGCGCGCGTCGCACTTTGATTCACTGGTCCGATCATCGTCGGCAGATGTATAGCTATTTTTTTTTCGCCGGGGACGTTCGCGCGCTGTTATCGCGCGACCGATCGCTCGCTTGTAAAGCCCTCGACTCGAGCGCGCCGATTCGTCGCCGCGGTTACGATGAAGTCGTCGGTTAACTCCTCGATCTCTTATTAATTCCCATACAAGTTTAACAAATGTTACGCGGATACATCGATTAGGTGTACGTATATACAGTGACGATGCTAGATTTTTTTTTAATTCAGTGGATTAAGTAGACATTGTGTTGTAGGTGTGTTAAAATTTTTTGCATTTTTTTTTCATCATTGATTTTTGCTGCAGAGACATTATCACAATGAGGACGAAGCTTCGTCGCTCGTCTCGCGCGTTTGGGAAATGCATGCCGCGCGGTCGCGTTTTTTCTGCTTCTTTTCCTTTTAGAAATACATCGGCGGAGTAATCCGAGGTCGCGCGAAGCTTATTACAAACGAACGAAATTTGCACATAACACAACGAGCTGCGCGACGATTTGACGCGGCGATATATTCATATTTATAATTATATAACTACTCTTAAAATGAGGACGAAGTATTATCTCGTAAACGCTTGGAGAGCTATTCGAGGTTATTATGTTCAGTTTCTTTATGTTACAACATGCTCATAAGACCATTTATACAACATCCTTTTGTTAATCAGACTATAAGTGTCGTCCACGAAGTGAGAGAACGCCGCTTGAACTTGGCGAGAACAGGCGGAGGAGAGGAAAAAATCACACATTGAGACGGCGCGCGTCGTTCGAGTCCTCGGCCGCTCCTCTATTGCACGGAAATACATAGCTCCTAGACGCGGCGAGTCGGTCGTCGTTTTGGCATCACAGCATCGGGTAGTCGCGGAGACCGGCCAGCGGCGCCGGGAAGTACGGTCACGAGGCCAGGCCGTGGCCCGGCAGGTCCCTGTGGGCCTGGGGGTCGCGCGCGTGCGCGCCCCTCACGGTCCGCGAGGCGAAGACGCGCTCGCAGCCCCGCACCGTGCAGCGGGCCTCCTCCTTGCCGGGCGCCTCCTCCTCCTCCGGCTCGCGGCCCAGCCTGGCCAGGTGGCCCAGGTGGCCCAGGTGCTGCTGCTGCTGCTGGGCCGCCAGGCCGTTCAGCCCGGCGAAGTGGCCGGCGAACGCCGAGGACAGGCCGGGGAAGGAGGCGCCCAGCTGGCTGGGCAGCAGCAGCGGGTGCGGCGGCGGGATCCGCGCGGCCAGGTCCAGGCTGGCCGGCAGCGCGGCCGGCGCCAGCGGGTAGGCGGCCAGCGAGCCCATGCCCGCGTCGGCGTACAGCCGGGCGAGGAACTCGCTGTGCAGCATGGAGTTGAGGTGGGCGGACTGCTCGTCGGCCCGGGGCGACAGGCTCGCCGGCAGACTAGTCGAGATCGGCGGGCTCGACGAGGTCGACAGGAGCTTGCGGTGGAGGTTGAGGTTGGCCGAGTGGCGGTCGCGCGAGCGCTTCGACGGGAAGGCCGCGTTGCAGCCCTCGACGCTGCAGCGGTGCATCAGCTTCAGGTGGACGTTCTGGTAGTGGGTCTTGACGCCGAAGTGGTTCTGGAAGACCTTGCCGCAGGCGGTGCAGCGGCGCGGGTTCTCCCGGTCGAGGGGCACCTCCTGGCCGTCGCGGTGCACGACGAAGCCGCCGTTCTCGTAGCGCGCGTACGCGATCAGGTTACTGTCCGTATCCGTGGCCGCTGTGGAGGGCGAGGCGCTGGATGAGCGAGAGCCACGAGAGGAGCTGTCCAGGGTGATGTCCCGCTGCGTCGTGGGGCTGGCGGGGCTGGTAGAGCGACGGCCACACGGCCTCGAAGCCTCCCTCGGCGAGCCCCGGGTGATTGAGTGGTCCGGCTCCTCCTCCTCCTCCGGGCCCCTCGGCTCCTCCCGGGCCGAGCCGTACGGCAGCGTGATGCGACCCTGCGACAAGGACTCGAGTTGACGCAAAGCATTCGAGGAGTCGAGGGATAGGTCGTCGGCAGTGGTCGGGTGGCTGTCGATCGAGCTCGGGGCACGGGAGGTAACCGGGGTGGGCTCACCTTCTTGATTGCGCAGCGCTCGCTCGTGGGCCGCCGCGGCCAACTCGGCCTCTTCCTCCGCCGCCTCGTGCTCGACGGCGGTGCGCTCGTCGCCGGACTCCCGCCGCTGCCGCCGCTGGCCGAGCTCGGCCTCGTCCACTTGCTCCTTGTCTTCTTGTCTCGACTCCGGCTCTTCCTTGGGCTTGGACGATTTCTCCGTCTCGTCGCCGGTTGACTCGTTGTCGGAGTTCTTGCGCCCCTTATCGCTGGGCGCCTCGTTCTTGTCTTCCCAGTCGGCGCCTTTGCCCGTGCTTTCCGGGTACTTCGGCTCCGGGCTGGCTACGCTCTTGGGCGACCTGACGCTGCTCGCGCGCGAGCTGAGGTCTCGTGGCTCGTCGTCCGCGGACTGATCCTTCTCCGCGTCCTTCGCCTCCTTCTCCTTGCTCAGAACGGGCGACCGCGATCCACAGTCGTTGGTAGTGACGGGTGAGCTGCGCTGCTCTCTGGGCGAAGGCGAGTTCTTCCTCTCCTCGGCCTCCAGTCTCGACATCGACATGTCCTCCGGCTGGTCTTGGAAAACGGCGTCGTTGGAGGAGTCGCCGTCGGTCGAGGAAGAGTGCGCCTCGGCCGGGACGGTGCACCTGGTCGGGTGCTGGGACTTTCGTTTTCTGACGCCGCGGCTGTGCAGGGACGCGCCGAGCGAGTGCGCGTTGACGGCGAAGGAGTGATGGTCCATCGCGCCGATGGAGTCGTTGTCCTCGTTGCTGTCGGCGTTGCTGACGAGCTCCTCGTCGTGGTGGTCGCCGAGGAAGAGCTTGGGTCTCTTCGCCAGGCTGAAGTCCGCGGGCTGGTCGTCCTCGTCTCGCAGGCTCGTCAGCCGCGTGGGCAGCACGCCGTCGTCGTCCCCGACGACCACGATGCCCCCGTCGTCCTCGTCGTCGTCGTCGTCCTCGCCGTCCATCGTGGCGGAGCGGTTCTGCGAGGAGGGCGACACGGCGGAGGCGTTGGAGCCGCTGGAGGTCCTCGTGGTGGGCGCGCCGGAGGACGCCGGCGGCGGCACCGTGGTCGTCAGGCTGGCCGTGGTGCCGACGGCCCCGCTGGCCGAGCTGACCATCCGCTGGACGGCCTCCTCGTAGGAGCGCGGCGGCGCCTGGCCGGACGTCAGCTCCATGTGCTTGAAGTCGAGGGCACAGAGGGAGGCGGGCGAGCGCAGGTCCGGCGGCGGCGTCAGCAGCGGGTACGAGCCGAAGGACAGGTGGTTCAGGCCGCTGGGCGGCAGCGGCAGACCCGCCTGCGGCGGCAGCACCAGGGCGTGCGCCATGGACGAGCGGCCGTCGTGCGGCGAGATCTTCCGCCTGAGGTGCGGCGAGTGCAGCTTCGGGTTGGGGTTGGCCGAGTGGCGGTTCCGCGAGCGGCGCGAGCTGAACATCATGCTGCAGCCCTTGACCGTGCACTGGTGCATCTCGCGCAGGTGCACCGCGCTGAAGTGGATCTTGAGCGCGCCCTTGTCGCAGAAGGTCTTCATGCACACGTTGCACTGGACGCGCTTCTTGCCCGTCGTCGGGTTGATGTAGGGCGTGCCGAGGTTCGGCGGCAGGTTGGGCGAGCCCCACTGGTGGCGCTTGCCCGGCGAGTTGGGCTTGCGGCCGGGCACGCCCGGCGGCCTGCCGAGCGGCGCGTGCTGCTGCATCGCCAGGCCGGGCGTCGGGTGGCGCAGCTCGCCGAAGGACGAGTGCTTGGCGGGGCCGCCGTCGCGGCGGCTCAGGTTGAGCGCGCTGCCCGAGTTCTCGTCGTCGTCCTCGTCGTCCTCGGAGCCGAACTCGCTGCTCTTCTCGCCGGCGCTGTGGGCGTCGTGGGCGGCGTTGGCCGCCGCGGCCGCCGCCGCCGCCATGGCCATGCTGGAGGCCTTGCTCATGATCGGCGGGGGGTAGTGGAAGCTGGAGGGCAGGCCGCCCGAGGAGACGGCCGCGAGGGGGTGGCCGAAGGGCAGCGAGGCCGAGGAGACGGGCGGCACGGGCACCGGCGGCCTCAGCGAGTTGGGGCTGTGCGGGCTGTGCCTGAGGGCCGCCGCGGCGCCCGACTTGGAGCGCGAGGACTGGAGCAGCCCGTCGGCGGACGGAGGCGTGGGCATCGGCGGGAAGGCCGGCAGGCCCAGGGTGCCGAGCTTGCGGAAGTCGAAGGGCTGCATGCTCTGCAGGCGGTTGAGGGGCGAGCCGAAGCCCGCCGCGTCGAGGCCGCGGGGCGGCGAGCTGGCGGCGCTCGTGGCGACCGAGTAGTGGTGCTGCTTGCTGGGCTGCGAGCTCGGCGAGAGCGACGAGTGCGGGATGGAGTGCTGCTGCGAGTGCGGGGGCGGGGGCGGGCCCAGGGGCGGCGGCAGGCGGGAGCCCGGGGGCGGCAGGCCACAGTGCAGCAGATGCAGCGGCGGCGGCAGGTGGGCTAACGGCATCGTCGGGGGCGACGGTCGCCTGCTCGGTGACATAACATCCGCGGAGCCGTTACCGCTGGACGACGACGTGGACGACGAGGCGACACCGGCACCCGCGGCGAGCAGCAGCTGCTGCACGAACGGACGCGTCTCGGCGAATCTGAGGAACTGCTGCAGAACCAGCGGCTCCTCCTCAGCCGAGCAGATGCTCCATCGGTCCAGCACCGGGCCGTTTTGCGAGTCCTGAAACAAAAAACACCAACGGGACACTTTAGATTGCGTTCGACTCGATCAAACGGATTGGGGAACTGAGGATCTGGGTTAGCGTTTGAGGAAATTCTCGAGTCTCCGGAGGTTCTAATGATGTTTTAAGGCCACTCGATTGCCGCGGTCAATTATATGTAATAATAGCCGCCAATTAATCGTCATCGCGTAATTAAGAGCCATTCATCGCAGAAGTTCACGCGATATTATTATAACGATTACGCGCGATCTCGAATTAAAATCCAAGCGAAGATCGCGATCGTCGGTTATCGCTCCGCACGATCTGACACACTTTGAGCACAAAAGCAGCGACGAAATCGTCCGACCTCGGTGGATCGATTTTCAAAAAATCGGAGCGGAAAACGCCGGCGCATCGAAAAATAAAGCGTGAAGAGTCCGCGCGCCGAGAAAAATCGTAAATTCGTTGGCGCCCGCGCCTCGTTTTATTCTCGGCCCCGACACTCAGGCCGCTAAATATTTACCTTCGATGTCCTCGGTGCGCGGGTGGAGATTAAAAAAAAAAAGAAGAAGAGAGGAACGAGGCACCGACATCGATATTATCGCTTATTTTTACCCGGGCGCGGGATCGTCGCCGCGCGTCTACTTAAGACGTCATCGCGGGGGGCGCCGAGGTTTCGCCGGCTCCTCAACAAATTTGGCGCGAGCGCGTGTCTCGGCAACCCGGGGGGAGGGAGCTCGCGAGCCTACTTGTATATTTACGCATTCCCGAGACGCAAGGCAGATGAGCCGCGACGCTTTTCGCGTCCCGCCGTGTATATTTCTTCAGCGCGCGCCACTCGGATTTTCGGCGCCCGATTTTCGACGCCCCGATCAAAAGACGCGGACTCTCTCTCTCCCTCGTTCGTTTCATTTTTCACGCGGTTTGTCGTTTTTTCACGGGCCCCTTGTTAGGGTTACGGGAATACGCGCGGCGCAAGCCAAATAAATAACTTTTTCAAACGGCCGGGGTTTTTACGTAATTTTCTAGCTTCCTGAATAGCGAGCGATTCTCACCGAAGGCAAGCTCCCTCTTTTATCCGGGGCGAAATTAAGACGTCCTTCGTTCATAGAAAAGTTGCTCTATTTCGCAACACGCGATTCCCGTGGTCCGACGGCCGCGGGGACAACCTCCGTGGAAGAGAAAAGAAAAGGTCGGAGACGCTCGCGGAGAAGAAAGGGAGAGAAACGCGGCGAGACCGCCTCCTCCGCCTTTGTTGCTGCCGAGGAGGCGCTCGTTCGAGCGAATCCCGCTGACTACCTGTGCCCCCGTCTCTCTCTCTCTCCTCATCGGCGCGACCGATGCGTGACTCGTCTGTAGCTTGAAAATTCCGCGAAGCGGGCAAAACGCTTACGTAAAAAGGAGCTCGGGCCGGCAGCGGCTCGCTCGGCCGAGAGGGAATTTCGCGTTGCGACGGACGCGCGAATATATACGCGCGGAGGAGAGCGTGGGACTCGAATTTTCAATCTCGCACGCGAATGAGGCGCCGCGGGAGAAGGAGGCGCGCTCGTCACGCGCGACAAGAGGCGCAGCGACGGTATTCGGGTCGCGGGCGCGTATACGGTTTCCCGGTTTTCCATACCGAGCTGCGGATCCATTTATAAAAGGGTGAAAACACACGAGAAAAGTAAAATAAAGCTTTCATGTCGGAAATCGTTCAATTTTCTCGTAGAGATAAAATAATTTTTTCAATTTGGTCTTTAAATGAACAAGGAATACGCGAAATATCATATCGTCGATCGAAAAAACTAAGACGATCTTCTCTAAGTTACTCATTATTCACATCCCAGCAAATAATACCGAGAATTTGACTAAAAAATTGAGAATACTCTTATCAAAACAGTTTATGCGCAAGTCGTGATAAGTCTCCAAGGGAAGCGCGAGAAAAAAAGGGGGACACACCATTAGCAGGAAGCGAGCGTCAATTTCGTAAATCATTGTCCGCGATATCTCGAGCGGCCGGACACTCATAAGTCGGCTATATAATCTAATCTCCTCGGACTTGGCGCTCTCCCGCGCGTCCGTCCGTCTTTCCTTTCGAAAGACGCGGCGAAATTTACAAACGCGGCCGCTCACGTGTCGGGCGCGCATTGCGAAAGAGATTTTGCACACGCCTCGGCTGAATGATGCACGTAACGGTTTTGCGGCGACAGGATGGATTCGCCGGATTAAAGGCGGCCCCGGGGCCTCCGCTGCAGTGTGTGCACACGCGCGACCGAGAAGGATTGAAACCGCACCTGCGATTCATCGCGCGAAAACGCCGCGACCGTGGAAAAATCTTTACGTGCCTCGATATCCCCGCCAAGTTAATGCCGCTTTTCAACTAATTTTTCTTGAGCTCTTTGCTCCGAATAAAGTGTTTCACTCGAGGAACTAAGTGTCGTTTGCCTATTTATCTTATTCTGTTCAATTCCGGATTTTCGAGCTATTACCTGCTGAGTTCGATTTTGTAATTAATTAGCAAAGTTTGACAAAGTAACGCGAAAAAATTTGTTTTTACGACAAGAGCAGAAGGAAAAGATTCGAAATTAAATAAACAAATTGTGCATTTGAAGCTATTTTTCCAAAGCAAACTTTCCCATCAGCGTAAGATGGGATAAGTAGCTTGCGCGACTTGCGAGTGAAGGGAGCTTGGCTCTCGCGGCTCGTTCCAGTGAGTGGCGCCACCTGGCGAGCGGCGGGCCGAGCTAGGCGATCGAAGGAAGGTGCCGCCCGTGACTGGACAGTGCATATGATTTCACGCTCCGCGGGCCTCGGTGTCTTACGCTCCGTGTGTAGAAATCGTGAAGATCTCGCCTGGATATCCGCTTTTAAATTGGATTGCACACACGCGCGTCTTTTCCCTTTTTTTACCTCTCCTTCCTTCCACCGCCTCTTTTCACTCTTGCGGTATCTCGCGGACGAGCCATCAGTCACCTTTCCCTCCGGCGAAACCCGAGACACTCCGCGAGGACGCTCAAGAGCGGTTTTTCCTCGAGGATATGTGCACTTCGAGTCAGGAAAAAACGGAGAGGGACAACGCGATCCTTGAGTTCGATAGGGACTGTAGGTGTTTGCACTTCGCGTTGGGAATATTTCGTGAATCCGTTTGACTTCTGGAGTGGAGGATCGCTACGGTGGGCGGTGTAGTCCACCCGGTCAACAGGAAATCTCGAGTTTCTCATAGCGCCGTTAATTCACGCGCGTATATCCTCAACGACTCGGCGTTTGTATTTTAATTTAAGGGGACCCCGGAGTACCGTCGGCTCATCGTGCATTCAAAAGAGAACGAAAAAAAGAATCCGGCCAGCCGTCGCCGCTTTTCCGGGGCAACTGTCCCGCGCCGCCGAATCACGAGATGCTAATTTCGGAATCCCCCTAATCGTCTATCTCGCCGAGGAATCTCGCGCGCATTAGCCGCGTAATATAGGGAAGCGGAAACGGAAGGGAAGCTCGAGTGTGTGTGTGCGACGGCCGCGACGTCTTCTCGCGCGTGAGAAAAGGCTTCAATACGCGTATTGCCTTCGCGGTAATTGTTCCTGCGCCGCCGCCATTGTACTCCCGCCGATTACCGCGCGACGCTGCCTTCTTCTCGGTCTTTTTCCTTTTTTTTTTACGGGCCTACCGCGAATGGGAACGCGACTTCGGTGCGCCGTTTTTTTCGCGAGTTTTCGCTTTTGTTGGGGCGCACCGGGCGTTGAGTAACGCGTCGGGGGAAAAAGGCGCCGATTTGGATGGACGAGAGAGTTGCGCGTGGCATTTTCATTGTTGTGTCGCTTTTTACTTCCTAGCGCACGAGTGCGCATTGACACGTTTAGAGGCGCGCGCTGGCGCTGCGATTAATTAGATCACGAAAATCGCTAGTGCGAACTTACGTCACCGCGTGGCAGGCGGTAACAGTAAAAGTATCCGCTTAAATAAACGAAGTTTCGTCCACTAAATTATGTTGTTTAGCCGCGAACAAAGAAAAATATTTGTAATACACTCGCGCGTCAGCGTGTTTCCCGTTCGTATTTAAAACTCGAGAAACAAGCCGTCGTATCGACAAAAAAAAGTATAGAGGCCCGCGTCAAAAAGACCAACCGCGGGTTATCCAATTTGGCGGTGTGTATATGTACGTATGTGCGTATACACGGCAAAAGTGACGAGGCGCGCGAGGCGGAGATCGACGACTGGTTTCGTCGCCCGACTCCTCGATTAGCATACGATAATACATAATTCCGCCGGCGGGCGTGTACCTCCGGAGTCAAAGGAGGCGCGCGGCGACACGCGCGGATCCAGCCAGCCGAGCATTTGCATACCGTCACTCGTTCCCCTCTCCTCTCCTCGCCGCTAAAGCAGGCAATTTTTTGCAATTAACCGTCCACCGTTCGTCCGGCCGCTTTTTTCCCGGAGCGCGACGCTCCGCGGAGGAAGCGAAGCGAGAAACGCTTACTTATCATTGCGCTGTCCACCTCGTCATCGCGCCTCCTTTATGAGCGACCAGTCCGCGAGACAGAGAGAGAGGAGCGAGTAGAGGATGAATAATGGATCCGTCAGCGATGCCGCTCTCGCGCGACACCTGTCATTATATTCCGCGGCCGTTTTTCTCGGCGGCCGCGAGCGCGTGTTTTGCGGAGCGCCGAGGCACGTTAAACTCGCTGCGTTTATTGTAATAATCGATTTGCGCGCGCCGGCGACTTTCCGCTCGGCCGCGACGGCGCCTCGGGCTCTGGGTGACTTTTTGCCGCGGCGTCGCGTTACACGCGCACCGAATTACACGATTTCCATCGCTTGATTTCTTCGAGCCACTTCTCGTTATGCAGCCGGCCGCGCGCAGCTATAACGTATAGTTCCTTTCGTCCGAGCTCGCCTCTCCGACTTCTATATTTTTTTTTCGCTCGCGCACTTATTTACGAATCCACGCGGGATAATCGGTTGTCATTGAAAGTAGCGGAGACCTTCGCGTCGCTCGTTTTCGCGTGCGCGCAAGCGCGGAAACAGGCCTGAGAAAGTCAAGTGTAACCTGCGAGAGCACCCCGAGCTATTTGCGCGCCGGGCGGCTCTTAAACGCCGTGGCCATTCGCATAAACTACGCCGGCGAAATCGTCGAGAATATAAAAAAAAAAAAAGAAAAAAAAGCAGTGGTAGCTGCGGAGGCTGGTGCAAGAACCGCGCGCGGCAGTGTCCGGGCGAAATAAAGCGATCGCGCGATTTTTTCCCACGCGGCGTGCGTGCGTAAACGATCCGGCCGATTTGAATGTCTCGCTCGGCCGGACTTTTGCGCGTCATGGACCGGCGAACCCTTCGCGGGTGCGTAACGGCGGAAACCGCTCGCGAATTCCGAAGTGCGCGCTTTTATAGGCGACGATTCCGGAGCACGGGTCCCTCCATCGCGCGCTCCAACGGACGCTCGATCGTAAATCCACCGAAGGAGCGGACGCGTGTTTTCTTTACTCGCGGGAAACCCACTTCGCGTATTTCCAAGGTATCTTTACTTTCTTTCAACGATATTCTTTAGTTTGTTGGAAATAAGAAAAATTTATGAATATACGTTTTAGAAATCTGGTTTTTTTTCCACTCCAGCGTTGTTTCTTGTTTGCGTATAGTTTAAGTAATGCGCACGTGCGTTTTTCGTAAAGCCTTGGATTTTCTTGAGCGATGGCCGCGCTTGCAATAAATCGCGAGTAAAAATCTCTGAAACCAAAACTGGTTTCTGCTCGCGAAACTCGAAAAAAAAAATCCGCGAGAAGACAACGACTGTATCTGCTTAAAGACTTCCTTTCTTCGAGCAGATCCCGGAAGCGCCTCATTGTACCGCCGAAACTGCTGCCGATTCGAGCGCGCGACAGGTGGACCACCTCCTTTCTTCTCGCGCGCGTAGGTACGCCTTTGAAAAGCCTCTCCGCGGGATCGCGGCAAAAAAGTAATGACACGTTCGGAGCCGCCTCGGCATCGGAATCGGCCGGGAAAGTCTGCGCTTTTTCGAGGCGCGCTGGTAAAAAAATGTGTAACGTCGCGGTACCGAGGAACTTCCAGGAACGATTGCAGCCGTCGTCGCAGCGTCGGCGAATGCAAAATGTGAGGCAGGCCGCGCGAATCCGCCGGGCATTTACGAGCTGTTCCGGGTAAAATTCGCCTATAATGAAACGCTTGCCGCTCGGCGCGCCGGGATTTTAATAATTCGCGCGTTATTGCGCGCTCGCGGCAATTGCGACATTGTAAAGATTGTAGCTCGCGCGCGCGCCTCTAACTGCGAGGGCAATTACGCGAGCGCATATACCTGGGACACACGAGCGCACGCAGTACGACGTTATTATCCAATAAAAGCCGATGCTTTAATTGACGCGCGTGACGCTTCGGATGTGCGGCTCTGGTTCTTTTTTTTTATTATTCCCCGTGTCCCGCGGTGCGTTTCCAAGAGTCGCCTGCGCCGCTCTAATCACGCGATTAACTCGTCGCTTGATAATAATGCGCTTCCTTCTGAATTAAATTTCGCCTACGGTTGTTTGTCGCGCGCGGTCATTTATATTTTTTCCGAGTTTCGCGCGTTGATTATTTTACTTCGCTAATAACACAATCGCACACAAATTTTAGCTTTGATCGCTCAGCTGCTTTTGCTCTTTATTACTTCATTTCTTTTAATGGACGAATAATTTTTAAGCGTTTAAAACGAACGAACGTTTACTTCGGAGAGTTGAAAAAAATTACGCGTATTTGACACTGTAAAGACCGCGCAGTTTTTCTAATTGTCTGCGCATTAAAAAAATTATCTTTCTGGGAAACAATTAGTTTACTCATGTGTCATAAAATCAGTCTTTAAGCTAAGAAATACATGTCGTACACGTGTCCCAAGTTCGTGACAGTCGAACGTTATTTTGCTTTGCGTTTCTTCCCTGAAAACGGATAGACATCGAAACTGACAACGGAACACAATATCAGGTCACACAAATGTCTAAATCTCACAAGCGTGCAACACGGCGAAGTAAAGAAACAATAAAAAGAAGAGCATGCACCTCTTCCGCGTCGCGCGATAACGGAGATACAAAAAAGGGGGAAGGGAGAAACGAAGGAGGGTAAGGCAATGCGCGGCGCATTATCGGTGTCGCGCACCACGGAAATCCGATCGCGAACACGATATCCTTCCTCGCGGCGCGACGGGGGTACGCGCCCCCTCGGTGTAAGAGGAGCAAAGATGAAAAAAAAAATGAAGGAGAAGGAGGACTCGCGGGGCGAGGAGGAGGAAGACGTCGCTTTAATCTCGCGCCCCATGGCGCGCGCACACCGCGAGAGAGTCGGCGCATGCAAAATCTCATTCCGCGTAGCGGCGGCGCGCAACTTCGTCGTCGCGAATATGTGTGTACAACGCGCAGGGGGAAACCGGTTCTTGCGTACGCTTAATTTCACGCTAACGTCGGCGCAATTCAGTTTACACGCAGCCGCCAGTGCTCCTCTAATGCGCGATCGGCCTGACCTTCGGATTCTTTTTTTTCCATCTTCTTTCTCGACGACTCGGCCCTTTGGACCTTTTTTCGCGGACCGGAGGACACACTCGCGGGATGCTTCACCTTTTTTTGGGTTCCCGTTTTTTAGCGCGACGAAACCGGCGGCACGGTTGTTTTAATCGATCTTTGGTTGCACTGTCGAGTTCTTTTCTTATGCGAGGTTGATTATTTTTTTTTTTTTCGTTGACGATTAGGTAACTTTGCACAGAAAACTTGAATCATCGTTCATTTGAGCACGGAACACACTTTGTTGCCCCGGGGCATTCCGCAGTTTATCAGTCTGTTGAACGCTGTTTACGGCACTGAGTAACGACGCTTCTTGAATCTTGGCCAGGTTCGGGTGTCGCACAATCCTATCATCGATCATCGTCGCCTCGTTGCAGCGTTCATCCTTTAGTCGGAAATTAATTTTAGAAATGATGTCGTCCGCTCTTCACTGACATCACCTTCCTTGGCTCCGGCGGAAAGTGTATCGATATCCTCGATGCTCCGTTTTGCAAAGCAGTCGAATGCTCCGTTTTGCATAGCTGTCGAATGCTCCGTTTTGCATAGCAGTCGAATGCTCCGATCTCTGCGACTTTTCATTTTGGCCGGACGTCTTCTTCGTATCCCCGGGGCTGGCCCGCGGCGACACTCGTCGATCGCGAATAATCACAGTTTGTCACACGCGATTCACTTGCTCGCGAACTCACTGATCGTCGTATTATCTTTTTTTTATTTTCTTTTTGGTTCACTCGATGCTGCCTCTTCCAGTTCCTCGCGAAGGCACGACAAGTCACCACAGTTTCGGAAAGTCCAAAGTCGATCACAACAGATTATTTTTAGTCTTTTTACTTAGCGAAGCGTTAGTCGCCGACCTCTAAGTCACACGACGTATCCCCGTGTTTATTCAACGCCAAAACGGCGAATTAGCGTGCCGTTAGCGACAAAAGCATTAGTAGAGCGTGCGGTGGGTGTACATGTTTTTTTGCGTGGCTATGATGGATGTTACAAGTGGGGTAAGATGTAAAAAACGAAAAAAAAAGACCGCGGACCGGTAGCGCGTCAAGACATCAAAAGAATCCGAGAAGTGTCACCCGCGACGGCGTAGGAGACGCATCCGAGCGTAGTCGCGAGACAGGCGAGAAATGGAAAAATGAAGGGTTGACAGTAAGCGAGAGAGCAGGAGCGAGAAGACGCGAGAAAATACAAGGCGGTGGACGTTGACGACATCGGCCTCGGACGACGGCTGTCAGTCGCAAAGAGTGAAGTGTATTTTTGGAGCGCGAGCGAGGCATTTTGACACTGCAAGTGGAGCGAGTCGCGACACCCGGACAAACTCGATCGACGACGCGGCAAACACTTTTAGACGAGCGCACTAGTTGCTTTTTTTTCAACACTCGCGGAGGAGGATGGCGGAAGGGGTTAACAAAATAAAAAAAAAAAGAAGAAAAAGAGAGGAAGTAAAGCTGAGGACTCACCTGCAGTATGTAACCGCGCGTGTAGTCCTCGTGGGTCCAGCCGAAGGCGGCCAGGAGTCTGGTGACTTGGGCTAGCGGGAGCCTCTGGAACAACTGATCGAGCAGGATCTTGAGCCTGATGGGTAGCGCGCGCGATCCGTAGAGCACGAGAGAGGCGACGTCAAACGCGGTCGTCGGCTCGACTGTCTCTGAAGCCGGTGGCCTCTCCTCCTTCTCCGCGAGTCCGCTCGCTCGCTCCCCACTCCTGCCGCCTCCACCGCCGCCGCCGCCGCCGCCGCCGCCACCACCACCCTCGTCCTCGCTCGCTGCGTGGCCCCTACGTGGGCCGGAGGCGACATCCCCACCAGTCGGCGCCGCGCCGCCACCCTCGAGGCTGCCGCTTGACAGTCGCGCGAGCGCTGCAACACACACACAGACCAGTGGACGTGAGACGTGGAGAGAGAGAGGAAGGGGGGGAAGAGCGGAGAGCGCGACTGGGAAAGTGGCGCCCTCGCGCCGTGTCTGGCCGGCCTCCGTCTTTTACTACTCGGCACTCGCGCACCGGGAGAGATGCGCGCCTCTCCTCTCGCTACGCGGATGCTGCGTGTCTCTGTCCGGCGTATAGTGTCCCGCGTGTATACGCGGATACGTGCCCCCTCCCTCCCTTTCCCTCCTGTTCCCTCGTATCTTTTCTTTCGACGCCGTGCAGGACGGACGTTTTGCCTTCTTTCTCCGCTTTCTAGCATCCCCCTACTTGCGTGGACGCGGAGCCGCGGGAGGGGATCGTTGCGCTGCGCCTTCTCGGATTTTCTCACGCGAGAAAGAGAGAGAGGAGAGAGAAGTTGCGCGAGGTATCCATCAACCTGATGCTGCCACCGGCAGGGACGACGGGGAGAAAGAGTAGCCCGCGGACGGAGAGGGAGAGAGTAGTGCACTACCGTGGCTACCGTCTCGAGAGTACTTTGGCTTCTTGTAATTTTACGTTCTCTACGTTTGACTTTGCTTCTGCCTACCCTTTTTTTTATTCTCTTTTTTATTGCGGCTCTTTACGACAGTCGCGCGACAAAAAGGTTTTGCTTTATTTTAACGCGCTCGACTTTAATGAAGTTTCTGAAGTAGCTGATGAAAGTTTTAATAATGGGATTGTCGAGTCGGCAAGTTGGGCGCGATTGTGATTGAATTTCTCAATATTGAATAAAAGACTGCGTAATGTTCCACAATAGTTCCGTTGACGTGCGGACAAAAGGGATACCGTCAGAATGCGCGGTATTTTAGGGCGTACAGTAACTCCACTTAACAATTCGATGGTGGTATTTCGTTTAGAAATGCCAACTGTTAAGATGTTACGAAAGCTTCGGATGTCTTAAATGACGCAGTTCCAGTGTTGGACTGCACTGGCCAATATAGACTCGATCAATTTAAACTTATCTTAATTATGTCCATTTAATTTCCGAAGGCGGCAAAGTTTTGAAACACATGCTGTTGCACAGCTACTTACACAAACTGCTCTAATTTTACAATAGTTCATTAAAATCTTTGTTTCGGTGTACAAATATTTTCATTTGCTCAAAATTAAATGAAACGAGAAAAACACGCCCAGTGCGAGAATTCTCGTACTTTTTTACCCGTCTTTAAACTGAAGACTGAACAAATAGTTTATAGCTAATGAATGCAAGAAGAAACGGCAAAAAGAAACTCGGAACAATCCCGGTTGCAGACAGCTCTATCACGATGTTGTTCATTAAATTGCGCGACGCTTCGACAAACAGCTGACTTTTTAATTAGTACACGCTCGATGCGTACAGACGCTCCGTTCTTCGCCGATGGCGTAGATCCCCCCGCGCGTAAAAGTAAAAGTTCCGAGAGCGAGGTTCAACGCTTGAGCCATAGCGGCGCGCATTCCAAGGCCTCCTCTATATTTCTTTTTAATAACGAACGCACAAGTACGTTTCTAAGTCCTCTTTGTTTGCTCTGTACTCCGGTATATTTTACGTGCGACTAATTGCACGCTATTGATAATACCCGCGGGGGGGAGCGAGGGGGGCAATGGAGCGCAAGGGCGATTCCTAACAAGCGGCGCGATGTGATAAAAATGAGAAGCGAGCGATTAGGAGCGACTAATGTTAACGCCGCCTTTGCCGGCGCGAGTCTTTAAGTACCCGCGGCAGTTGCGAGAGTACGTACCTTCACTCATTTGTTTACCTCGGTGAAAGAAAACCAAGTGCAACTGTGAGCAATGCGAGATAAGGGCACCCGTCGCGCCATAAATAAGACAACAATGCAGAAAATTGAATTTAATTATTACAGGAAAAACTATTACTAGTCTCTGAACTTCGAGTCATGACGGTGTAAATACTTCGTTTTTTTCAAACGCAAGTTCAAATGCTCCAGTCTTTTAAGTATTTGCCCATTTTATTTTTCTTCGAAAGAAGCAGAGCTCCATTCACATTTACCTACTCAAATTAAATCGGTGCACTTTTGTTTAGCCAGTTTGCGTAATTTCTCGCAGCCCCCCGAATTTTCATCACCCCTGTATAAAACACGCGTCAAACGATGAATTACATTCTACACTCGACGAAAAAAAAAGATTCTCCGGCACCCGGACCAGCTCGTCCCAAGGCGCTTTCCCTGCGCGCGTCCGTCACGCTTTTCGCGCGTCCCGTCCACGATTCCATCGCCCGCGCACGAAAGTTCCGCGGCCGCGTAAACACACGTACCCGTCGCGCGATCCCTATCGGCGCCGCGGTCTCTCTTCGCGCTCGCGCGCGAATGCAGCGCGGAAAAGGGGGGTGGGGAGGGGGAGGAGGCAACGGCCACACGAAAAATCGGATGCACGCGCTGATTCCACGCGGTTTTCTTGAGGCCGCGTTTTATCGCCGCGGCGCGATCGCCTCGAGTCGGCGGCGCGCGCGCGCTCGCTTTTAATGAGAAACTTTTTTGGGGTAATTACACGCGAGAGCGGGAGAGGAGAGAAAAGCGCCGCGAGCTCGTTCTCCGCGCTCCGGAGAATCGTGAACCGTTTGATATCGGAGCGCGAGCGCGAGCGCCGCTCGTTCAATTAGCGATCTTAATTGACACACACGTGCGGAGCGTCTTCCCCGGTCATCAAGCTCGTTGCCCGATTCACCATTAGCGATCCTCTCATTTTTCCTATGATTTATACCTTTTGTCTTAATTAGCGCCTTTTATATATGGTGCGCAGTGAAAACTTGGGAGCTGCTAAGGCGGAGGGGCCTGTACAATCTTTTCGCGCCGAGGCACACGCCTAATATGTATCATTTTTTTTCTACTTAAAATTACAATTAGTGCAGGAGAGTTTAATGGAATTAAAGTTATCTCTTGAAAAATTAAGTTATTTTCTAAACAAATAATTTAATAATTATTTTTTTAAGTACATCCCTTTAAAGTTGGGGTATTTATTATTTAGAAAAGGAATATCGTAATGAAAATTTTAAAAATATAATCTAACAAAATTTTCTATATTTGGAGTTTACTCTGAAGAAATAAACGATTTCATTTATATTATAACAAATAAAATAATTAAGAAAAACATATACGTGTTAATATCGAAATTGTGATCATTTTCGAAATTAGACACTCGAAATAAAACGTACGCCATGTTTAACACCCCATCGAAGGAACAACAAACATCGCACGTCTCATTGTCTCGAATTGAAATCGAACGCAATTATAAAGCCGGGGCCTCTTCGAGAATTTATTTGGTCGATACGCGGCCGAAGCGGTGGCGGAGCGAGAGGCGTCACGGGCCCGTCCGTTATTGTCGCTCAAAAGGAGCTCGACGTATCCGTGGCGGCGGCGGGACAAAAAAAGCCATCGAGTCATCGGCGCCACTTGTCATTAATGACTCTCGGATATTTTTCGATTTAAATGAGCGAGCCGAGCGAGGCGCGACGACAATCTCGCGCCTCCATCTCCCCCACCTTCGCGCCGGCCGCCGCGGAACCTGTTTTTCCACCGAAGGTGTGGATGCGAGCCACGGATTATACGCGCACTTATCGGCGCGCGCCCGTGAAGAAGGCAGCGGGGACGCGCCCGCTGTTTACGATCGTAAATTCGAATTTTCGGCCCGATCGCCTTTCTCGCCTGCGTAATCGCAATTGACTGCTGTTTGAATTTAATTCGACGACCGTTTCAATAAATATACACCTTTCGGGAGCTCGCAATGTATACACAGTTTATTTTTTTCCGTCAAGTGTTATTCTTTTTTTTAATAAGGATAACAGCCTACCGTCTCGTAAATTAAAAAGTTATACAAAGTTAGTTTAATTTTATCGCAGCCAGTTCCTATTTTAATCAAAGTGTCCTTCGGATCGCAGAGTGAATTATTCATTAAAAGTCAACGATGTGTGTTTTAAAAAGTAATTGTTAACGTGCGAGCAAAGAAATTATCATAGTAATAGCAATCGCTCGGAGGCATTGGTTACAAACATGCATTGACTGCTTTCTTGATCAAAATAATGCACATGCCTATTAACCCGTCTGCCGAGACTATTTTTAAATTACAAAAAATGTTTTAAAATGTTGATTAACGCAGATTAAACTCAATCCTTTTCACGGCATGTAAATAACTCCCCGCTAATGCCGCACAAATAAATTATTCATTCGGGCAAAATAAAAATACTTTTCATTCAAACGCACTTTCCACGCGAGGAGCAAAAAAAAGATACCAAGCCGCGCGCGGGTATCCCCGACGCAGTGGCAAAAAAATGGCAGCGCGAAGTGCTCGATGTGCCGGCGCGCTGCATAGCGCGCGATACAAATTCGAACGGGCTCCCGGGCTCTCAAAATTAAAGCTCGCAGCCCGGAAGGGATGAATGAAGGCAAAATCGCATTTCCTGCAGCGGCTCCCGTCATAAACAAAACGGGATTAAAGCAGCGCCCGGCCGGGATTGCCCTCCGCGTTTTTTTTTGTGGCCATTATTTCGCACATTCCCCCGCACACTCGGATACGCGACGAGTGTGTGCACGCGACAGCGTACGCGCCGTGCGTTTTTGTTTTTTTTTTTTAAGCGGAGGGGTCGCGAATATCGGGTTATCCGGCGGATTTTTTCGACGTCGATGCACATGCCGATGTGTGTGCGCGCGCGCGATGTATCGGATTTTCGGGGAACGTCGCGCTAACGTCAATATTTGGTTGGCTCCTGGTTCGTGGCTCTTCTTGCTTTTTTTTGCGCCACGGTCGACAGGATGCGCGTCGCGATGGAGAGGCATCCCCCACCGGACGCTGCACCGGAGTTTATTATATCACACGTCGAATGGGGAAACATTTTTTTCGCTTCGCCGCTCGGAAAATGCATTTTTTTCCTATCCTCCGCGAGCCCGCGCCGGAATTTGCGCCCGCGGGCGGTCCACCTCGCGCGCCCGCAGGATTTAGGCGCGTCGCTATTTTTTTCGTATAAATCAATATTCAACGTTAATTAGATATCGGTCGCGAATATTTGGAAGAGCCGCGCTTTAACGTATCGAAATTATTTGATGATTCGTCAACCCCAGCGGCTTATTTTATATTTCAATTTTGATGAAAAAATGTTTAATATTAAAAATACGGAATAAGTTAAAAATAAAATAAATGAGACAAAAGAGAAAAACCTATTAAACCATCTTAGGAGTATAATAGGCAAGCGCCAAGCACTAGGTAAGTCAAGGAAAAACTGCGGATCAGCTGGCGCGAGTATAAATTTCGCCTCTTTGAGCCTTGGCTGAAAAGAAAAAGAGCGTGGAAGAATAAGAAGAAGCTTCGGAAATTTGCATGGGGTCCATTGAGAGGGACCCGGATCACCTTACCGCCGGTGACATCCCGGCATTCAAAGGAGTTTCGTTCCGCCAACGATACCTCGCGCCGAATAAAAGAATCGAACAATAGGGAGGGGGATGCGCTCTCCCGGCGGGCCCCGGGGCCGGTGTAACTTTCAGCGATTTTCGCTCAGGGGGTACGGGGGCCGATGCGGGCCGACCTCACGCCCTCCCCCTACCCTCGCCTCGGGGATTCATTGCACTTGCTGCGTGAAAAGGCGCACGGGGCTGCGAGTATTGCTCCGTGGAGACCGTAAGGACGGCGCTCGACCAGTCCGCGCCCACCTACGAGCCCCGCCGTAAAGGATGTGCGCGCCCGGTCGCGGTCACTTCCGAGAAGTATAATATCATTGACGATTTTACCAGCAGCCTTCGGGATTTAAGGGTTTCATTCTTGTCCTGGCGCTACGCGGACCCTCGACAAAAGGCACACTGTCACGACATTTTCACGAAGTGTGATTTATGCGCGCTTAGGGAGTCACTTCGGTGTAACGCACCCCTCCCCTCGCTACGGTTGTACCCTCCGGCGAGACGTCGTCTGAACTTGTCGTATTCCATTATTTTTGCTGCGTGCAAAAGAATGCGTGCTTTTGCTATGAGCTCTCGAGTCATTTTTTTTAATGGCATTGCCGCCTTTTGTTCGAGTGTATGTCACGGATCTTGCGAACGCAAGAGGCCAAAATGAATTTGACAAATGTTAAAATAATTTTCTTGATTTTTTTCATTTACGCGTCATTGAATAAAAAAATATTAATAATCAGCCCTATAAATGTTTACAATTAGTCAGTTTAATTTAGATTTTTGATAAAAAGAAATTCTTTATAATTTACAGCTAATAAACAAGTAAATGATTTGAAATAATTTATTTACATATAGATGAGTAAAAATTATTAGAATTCAAGAATGTTTGATTTAAAATTTATTGTTTGGATTTATTTTGCTATAAGAACAAAATTTATGTTAGATGCTCAAAATTTATTTAAAAAATAAGTGCTTTGCTAATTGTTTAACGAATCGATTAGTGATGTTCTTTAAAAAAATACTTGTAAAAAAATTGATACTTCATTAATAGCCTAAGTAGCCATACACCACTTGATAATTAACAATCCCGAGTATCTGTAAAAAAAATCTTTCCACGCGATGACGCGTTGAAGAAGCGGAGAAAATGTTCGCGGCCGGGGCTCGATGATTAAAGGCGTTGAGGGAGCGGCTGGTTTACCGGTCGCGCTGGAAGGTGTCAGAAACGGCCAGTGCGGATCATATATTTCGAGCCTCCCCGGCAGTCGGGTACGGGTCCGTGAGCGCCATACTGTCCGTGGAAAACGCCGGGCCCCCGGGCGCATTGTCGCTGCCTGCCGCTGGGCCCGAGGCGAGGGACTTCCTTCCATTGTTGGGTCGGCGGGCTGTCAACCCGGTCACGGCGCGTTCCTCCCCCCCGGAGCCGTTCGCACGCAATTTCCTAAGGTTATCTTGCACTTTTCAGACACAATGGACCCCGGGCATCCACCATGCACCTGCTGCCGCGTACACCACCGCATTGACACTTCTTAGGTATAGAGGCGAAGGAGGAGGTCGCTACGGGGCCCCTACTTCCACTTGACGGTGCCGCCGGGGCCGTTAGAAGCGCGTGCAGACACCCTGAGCCGCCGCACCGGCCTCGGGCTCTCTTTCTTTTAGCGAGAAAAAAGGAGCCGCTAATTATCGAAACTATCATTTGTTATACAGCCTCGCGCGTGTGTACGCGCCGCCTCGCCTTTGTAAGCGGGAGATGGAAAATTCGTGCGTGACGCGAGACAATGAGCAATGTTTTTTAACGACTCCGGTGTTGGGGATTTTCTTCCCGAGTTTGGAAGCCCTTTCGGGCTCCTTTCACGATGAGGGCTTGTTTGACAAATTCACAAGATGAATTGCGAGGGCTATTCAGCTCCGAAAAATAAAATCATACAGCTGCCTCTTTTCAGATTCTATTTAACATCGTATTAGCTTCGTTTCTTTTATTTCGGCGTTGACCGTGATTTTTAAGGATTCGATCTGAACGTTGTACGCATTTTCTTCTTTTAAATGAGATCGATATAAAAGCGCTAATTGATAATTGTTATTTTTGCAAGTGTCTTTTGAGAATTTGTCAGCATAACTGTGTTTTGTGAAAGGTTGCTCTTAGTTCAAATTAAAGGCTGTTACGAAATGAGTCGCATGCAGAGAAGAAAAAGTACACAAAGGCGGTGCAAGTTAGTCAGCCGTTAACGCAGTCGTCGTTTAACTCTTCCGCGATAATTTGCTCGCGAATATGCCATTTTCTCGCTCTTTGTCCAAGGCGACGCATCCGCGGTGACTAACGTTGTTTACTCTTCGGCGAACTTTTCACAAAGAATAACACCAAAACTAGAAGCTTACTAATACCGCTTTAAATGAACGAAAATTGTAATAAAATATTTTCGTACCCACAAATTACCAAAAATAAATTAGCGTAACACTAATTTTTTAAACATTGTTAGCGTAAGCAAATGATTTGCTGAAAAACTCATTACTTAATTTTGGCGAGCAAATTACCCACCGCGATCTCTAAACAAAAGACACTCGCCGGGGCCAATCGACGGCTAATCCACGTGCACACAGATATCTCGAAAATGGTAATAAGCCGGAGCGCGCGACGCCGCGCCGAGGGGGTAAAGCCCAAGGAGCAGCCGGCGACCCGCGCCGTCGTAAGTAGCGCGCCGGCGAATATCCCCGGTTTGTACAGCACTGTAAACAGGGGGTTCCTCCGCGAGATAGAGCGAGCCGCTCGCGGGGCGAGAGTAAATGGTATGTAAACCGTCCCGACGTTCACCCTTGGCCTCTATCCACCTCTCCAATTCTCTCTCTCTGTTCCGGCTTCTCTGTCGCTCTCACTCCCGCTCGCTCTCTCCGCAAACTCCATTAAAACATTATGCACGTGCCGATGCGCTCGGAAAATCAGCGATGCGACTGTGTACCCCGCGCGTAACGTATTGATATTGCCGCCCGCGCTTATACTCGGCATCCCACTCGTCGCGCATTTTCGTCGCTCCCGTCCACGGATATAAGCGCTCGTTGTTCATTACTCTTGAAATTCTTTTTTTTTTTATTTTACGAAGTTGTTTGCTCGCGGGAAACGCGTTTAATCTGATTTACGGCGATGACAAATTGTTTATCGCGCGTTATGATACTTTCCGCTGACTTTTTTTTCGGAATTAACGGTAATTCAATCATTGATTATTTCGCAATTTATTTAAATGCATTTAAAATAATCAGGTGTATTATTGATCCTGGCGTTCGCCTTTGTCATTTCCGTGGTACAAATATAGCCAGCAGTGATTTAAACGGGTCCAATACGAATTAAACGAAGGTAAAAAGTTTGCAAGACAAAAAAGGTTGAGAGAGAAAAAAGAAAGGGCCTCTCAAGGAGTGGAAAACGGTCATCGATCACATGAGACAATGATAATTATTTCACGGCTAATAAACCCTGCCGTGCAACCAATACCCAGGCCTCTCGCGGTCGCATCTCTGCCCTCGTAAAAGAAATCACCTTACGTCATTGACGAAAATTGAGTATAAGGAAAAATCGAAACTCAGCGCTGCAGCTCGAAACTGAAAAAAAGCGACCGAATCCCCTTTCAACAAAAAAAATGTAGAGCCCCGAAAAAGCGCACAATAACACGCGCACCGCGCGGCTAAAAAGACACGCGCGCGGCCGCGTGTGTATCGAGTCTGCTTTTCTCGTTTCGAAAGAGAGAGAGATGGAGGGAGGGAGAGAGGAGCGATTAGGCCAGTTTTTAAAAGGTAATATTGCCGACGTCACGGGGCCATTTGTCTTGCGAGTCGCGGCGGCTCGCGCTGCGGGATCTCCCGGGCCCCGCAAAATAATTGTTCGACGAGATGAGATGAGATGAGGAGGTGGAGGAGGCCCCGGGGTCTCTCTTTCTCTCTCCGACTCTGTCGCCCACCGACCCAATTCGACGCCGTCCGTTTTCGATGGGCCGCCGCCGCCGCGCGTGACTTCGCCCCGGACGATTGATGTTCGGCGCTGGATGCCGATCGGCCCCGCGTCCGTACGGACCGTCGCTCCTCGCTTTTCTCAGGTGTGAACATCCTTTCGTCACGTTCGCGATGTACCTTCTTTTTTTCTCCTGCTTCAGTTACTTTTTACGCTCTTGTCGTCGAAATTTTTACGTAGGTGCTTTAATTTCGGCCTTCGGTTTCTTCGAGATTCATCTTGGCAGGTACAGATTCGGCCGGTAATTTATTGTATTGCCTAATTATTGAATTGCGCTTAAGACTGTGTTGTGCAAGTCGGGCGAAGTAAAGGAGGGAAGGGAAAATGGGTCGATATATCACGTTCGACGAAAGTACAGAAAAAAAAGCGTTCGAGATGAATTATTTTCCGCGCTTATCATTAATTCACGTGTTACATCTTTTTTATCGCGCGCGGGGCTACAAAAAAAACATCTCGGATTGGCCGCCCCGACAAAAAGAAACAAAGTCCCACGAGCCGATCAGCCGTGTACGATCGGCGCTCCTTCTTTCCTACAATATTAAACTTGGTCGCGGCCCGTACACAACACCGTCGTAAAAGATGAAAAAGGAGGCAACCGGTCTCTCTCGATAAATCATGATTTATGCTTCACGAGTCACCGAAGGCTTGACCCTCATTTTCATTCGATATCGCTCGCCCGGGCACAAAGGAAAAAAGGAAGAAACGCCGCCGAGGCCGCGACACCAGTGTCACCCGGACAGCGTCCTCGCACCTCGCGCCACCAGTGACAGATGCCTTTCTGGAATTTCGGCCGGAATCTCACGCCGAAAGGCCCCCTTACCCTCGATTCGGCTCCTCGTCGACTTTAAAATGTTGTCCTACGACAGAGATAAGCATCGATGTCGAGCAGATCGGAATCTACCTCGAATATGCATAATTTTCTATTTTTTCGAACTATAATTCAAATTGTAATATTTATTACATTTTAAAAAAAAATTTTTTCTTTTTAAACTCAAATGCACTGCATACACTTAACTTCTTTAATTTATCCAATTATCTACTATTTTTTAACAAAAAATTATTTTATTAATATTGAAATAAATGGAATTATTTATATTCTTTATGAAATAAATATTTCAAAATTTTGTTTTAATACATGCTTGTATTTGAATGTAATTTAATGTTCGACACTACCTCATAATACTTAAAAGCTTCTCAACTTTGAAATGTCGAAAACCGTCAAAAATATATCGTATCCTTTTTAACGTAATCCAATCCAATTTGGATCCAGGAAAAAAGGCCGAAAAAATCGATCCATCGGCAATCCTCTAATCCCACTTGTCACCTAGTCGTCACACGCGTCGGAGCCCGAGATACCTGCGTGTAAGCCACCGCGTCCCGCGTCGTCTCCTACCTCTCTTGATCCTCGAGATAAGCATCGGGAATGGTCGCGCGCGCGCGCCTCCGCGACAACGGTCCCCGCAGCCCATTCATATTCATGTGTGCCGCTTTGAACTCGCGTTGACCGCGGGCCCGACGGTCCCCTTCGCTCGCGCCGCGGGAGCCGCTCCCGCAGCGGCTCCGCTCAAATTGCCTGGAAACTCTTTTCCGGGGCTCTGCGGCCGAGTCGGGCGCCTCGATCGCCGACGCCACTCGGGGATTAAGCAGTGCAGTTTTAAACGGATCGCAGCGAGATTTGCATCGAGGCGCCATTCAGGGGCCGCGCGACTCGTCGACGGGAGATCGAGTGCTCGCCCATTGTGCGCCGCGACTCGACGGCAGAAATCAGCTTCACGGACACAAGGCACGAGCCGCGCTCTCCTCGGCTGTAATGGAATTACCTTTTCTTCCGCGGATCGCTCCGAACGTCTCGACGACTTTTCGAGTCAGGCGCGTCTCTTCTTTCTTTCTTTTTCTCTCCAATGCTCAATCATCCCTGAATTTACCTCTAAATCCCGGGGAACAAAGGGATATACGACTGGAGCGGTGTATCGAGAGCCCGGGACTATAAACAACCATTAGCCGCGCGCGGATAGAAAAGCGCGCGCGCGGCTTTATTAAATCTGACAAACGCAAGGCTCGCGCAAATCACCGCGACGGCCGCGCAAAAGGACGAAGACGACCGCGCGAGGAGCAGCCGCGGCCGATCGGGCTAAGCCCCCGCGGCTCGTCAATCAAAAGGTGGCCGAGGCGCGCTGCGCGCGGCATCGGCCGCACAATCGACGCGTCCGCGGAGTGACGAGCGCTATCCGCGCGCTATTAATATCTATTATCCCCGATCTCGGCCGGAAGCCCGGGGCGCCGCGCACGCGTCGGTGACGTCACTGCCGCGGCCGGTCAACGCGGCTACAAGTATTTCGCATTAGAGCGCCGAGCCGCTAATTAATTGGGTTAAAAAGACGTTAGGCGCCCGGCCGATCGATCGAGCCGCGCCGCTCGCCCATCGAACGACTTTTCTGCGGGCGGCCACGGGGCTGTATATATATAGCCTATCAAGCGGAGATAAAGTTATTCACGAAATAATTCGTGGATTTCGCTCGCGTGACGCGGCGCGATATCGACGCCGCTGTATCGCCGCTGCGTCCGCTCGCGATAGAGGGACCGCCATGGGAACGAATTTAGATGTGTCTTTTTCTGTCTTACATTTCTGGGGGAGGTGGGTGTTGCGCTTTTCGATAGAGGCAACGAGTGTTTCCGAACTTTTTCCCAGCGGCTAATCTACGTGTCGGTTCAATTGGGCGCAATTAGGTTCGATAGTGTATCACCACCGCTAGATAAAGACGAAAAGAAAGTAACGCCATTGTCGACGATGCTCCGAAATGCAGGCGAGTAACAAAAAGAAAGTAACTTTATTTACGCAAAAGGAAGAATAAGAACAATGGCAAACAATGTAAACGTTAATTTTTTGTGTAAACTCGGTCTCCCGTCATTCATTCGCCACAATGCCGAGCCATTTGGACAGGGTAAACAAAAAGTTCGCCGTTCCATTGGAGACCGCCTAATGGTATTAGAGAATTGTATTTTCACCGGGGAGTTTGACTTGCGAATCTCCGAACGTCAGGTATTTGAATGGTCACTTGAATGCCCAAAGGGTAAGTCGGCGGAAATGTAGCCCCGGACTTTTCCTTTGCCAGCCGTCGAAGTAGGTGGCACAGCTAATCTCCTTGACTGAGAAAGCCTGCGATTATAATTGTTGTCTTTGTAAACAAAGCGCCTCGTAAATTAAAACTTTGCGGAAAGGTCTATCTCCGTAAAAATCGACCGAGCGAGCAAATAAAAAAAGTTTACGCGTCGTGCTCCGCCAAGGCAAAAAATTTGAGTAACAGTGCAGGTGAAGCGCATTTAAAGGTGGCGGGACGCTTCCTTGAACAGCGAACGATGAAATCAGTGAAATTACAATATTCCTTTTTCAAGATAATAATAACACTATACTGTAACTGTTTCTTAAAAAAAGTATAAACATAAAATAACAAAAGAACAACATTAAGACCTATATTCATTTTTACTATATAGAATAACAGACCATTATAATAATTGACAACAGATCAATCGAGCCAAAAGATCAATCGCGGATCAAATGGGCCGCCGCTGGAAGGTGGTAGGTGTGCCGGCGTCCTCGAAAAAAAGCGCAAGTCGTCAAAAAGAGCGAAAAACATGGGGGCCGTCCGGCATTGTGAGAAGCACCCCGCGGTACACGCGCACGCACGGCACGAATTTCGGAAAACAGAGTGGCCTGCCGCCGCCCTTTGTGCGCCTGTCACCGCTCGCGCGCGCTCACAGCCTGACCCTGAAGGCCCGGGGGCGGCGGCGGCGGCGGCGCTAAGAGCGCAACACTCCGACGCGACTTGTTTTTCGAATTTTCATAAAGAGAAACTTTGAAGGATGAGTCGTCGGCGGCGCCGTGACTGGATAGTCCGCCGCCCCTGGCCGCCTCCCTATATCCCTCCACCGCTCACTTTGCGGTCATTTCTTTTGATTTAAAATGTCGTTAATCATACGGCGGGGAGCGAATTTTTCCGGCGGTGTTTTCAAATTGCTTTTTTTCTCGGCTTACGGATTTTTCGAAATTGGGAATTTGTGTGGTAAATTTTTTTATTTAATGTTTGTGTATACTTGTAGAAATAAATCGCTTTCAATGAAATTTCGTAGCAATAAAGTTATATAGACTGTTATTTAAAATGTTTTGAGTTTTTGTTATTTATTTCTTCGTGAAATTTGTATCCAATATTTTTTTATCGAAAATGAAACGTTCTTAAAATTAATTTTTGAATTAAACAATAGATGTCTAGAATACGTTGCTTCCCAGAAAAGTTAACGAAGCAAAGGGGTAAAATACGAGGCACAGCACGTAAGCAGGATAAATAATAAAGAAGTTCCGCAAATTAGCGGGTATTTTTGTGCTGACTCGGCGAGTCCGCATCGACCCCTTCGTGCACACCCTCTCCTCCCCCCATCGGCGGCTATCAGCCGAGGCCTAGACAATGAGACTGGTCGGCGGCGAAGGAGTCGCGGAGGAGCCCAGGGAGCTCAATAAAGAGATATGGAAACGATATATAATGCGCCTCCGGACTCGCAGAAGGTCCTTCCCGCGCGAGGAGTCAGTCGTCCTCGCTGCCGCGCACAATGGGGTGTATCATGCCCGGGGATGACGCGGCTCTTTCCCGTCAATGGCTACCCACGGACTTGGCATTGTGCTAAAAAGGCCGCTGCATAATGCGCGCGCCCGGGCGTCATCCCGCGGACGGCGGACTCTTCTTTGACCGAGGGGGAGGCCTCGTGAAAGCGCCGCGATATACGGAGCGACGATTCTCCCCGCAATCGTTTACGTCGTTTTTTTCCTCCATCCGGCGGCCAGACGAAGAAAGGGAAATCAAACTGTGAAATGAGCGCGCGGTGGAAGACAGGAGGCGAGTACCAAAATATTTTTCGACTTGCTCGATCAGCCCCCCGCATCGGCCCACGATTGTTACGAAATGCCGTGAAATGGCTGCGGAATGATTTTCATAAAGTTCGCTTTAATTTGTCCGTTTCGATCAATCGCACTGAAATTAAATTACAAATAGTAAGGGTATTGTACTGTTGTCTACCTTTAAAATAACTAGCCACGCATCGTATGACTGTTTCGTTCAAAGAAGTGAAAAGATCATTCGATAGCTGGTAATCGAAAGCTTTACGCGACTCGGAGCGGGCGATGAAAAAGCGAAGCAGCGACGCGCGAGGAAACGGCCGGGCGTAATTATCGGGCGAGCGGCCGCGGCCACGGGTGACAGATATCCGCTCGGTGATTGATTTTAGCGAAAACGCGAATCAGGGAGCAATTTGTCAAGCTGTCGGCGTTCCATCTCGGCGCTCGCGGGCCCGAAGCTCCGAGCGAGAGAGACGGACTGAGATACCGATCTCTCCTTCACCTCGTTGGTCCGATGCAAGCGCACACGCGGCCCGTGTGTTACTTACCCTGCGGAGGCCGCGTTCGTTAGGGCTCGAGGAGGGCCACGCTTCCTTTTGCGAGTCTAGCTGTTTTGTACGGGAGTATCGCGAGGGGCCGGTGGTCGAGGGTCGCGTGGCCTTTTTTTTATCTCAATGAGGAGCCGGGGGAAGTGTCGTTCTGCCGGGGATGTGGGTTGCCCGTATAGGGGGTGCGGTTGGCTTTGTTAATTGAGAAGAGATAGTGGCCGGTTTGTCGTCAATTGAATGGATAAGCACGAATGACCGATAAAGAAGTACTAGAAAAGGCGAGAGGCATAAAAGAAGCAAATTAGTTGTGGTAATTTCCCTCTGATAAAAAAAGAAATCCAATTAGCAACTATTTCAACGATCGTCAAATTGCACGAATAAAAACGAAAATAGATTATTATTTAATTAGATAAAAAAACATTGAAGTCAGCAATGGTGTAGCTCCAATGCCAATCCCCCTGCTAATTACCACTCCCGCTGCAATTCGTCTATTCGCTCGTCAACGGTAAGGGCAGACACGACGAGGCGAGAGCGTGGAATCGTCGGGCGTATCGTGACGTGCGGACGAGCGACAAGACACACGCGGGGCCGCTCTCTCCGCGCGAGCCCCATAAATCGCGTTAATTAAATCTCGCGCTTACGAGCTCTAGGCCGGCCGACTCCTCGTAACAAACGTTTAACCATCACGCATACGAGCGATTATCATCTGGCGCCCGCCTCACACGTGCGCGCGCCTCGCCGCCTCCGTAGGTGGGAGATGCTACACGCGCGCGCACGGGGGTGCGCTGAAAGGTCATAAAGGCGGAGGGTTAAAAAATAACCGGGAGAGAATGGGAGCCTCTTCCGGAACCCCCCGGTGTCTTCGTCCGAGCCATTAACACCCCCTCCGCGCGCGTCGTGACTATCGCCACAGGAGCGCGTATATAACGGCGCGTCTCGTATATCCTGAATCCACGCGGCGCGCGTCTATCTCTCTCCGATCGGGGGTAGTTTAAATTAAAAGTCAGCGCCGAGCGCCGACGGGCCGCCCTTCCAGCTCTTTCACCTTTCTCCTTCGTTCATCGCCATATTTCTTTCCTTCCGCTCTTCGGCAACTATTCGCCCCTCTCCTGCGCTCCTCGTTCGTCCTTGTCGCGGAGGTGTGTGTGCGCGCCTCTTTGTGGCCGGCCAGCTGCGGCGGCGGTGGAGAGAGAAGGAGAGAGGAGACCGATCGACTCGACGGCCGACAACCGAAGTGTCTGATTAGAAAATTAATGACCGCGACGGGGTGGTGGCTGCAGGCTTTCGGAAATTACGCGCCCGTCCTGCACGACAAACAGCTGCATTGTTACACTGTGTCAAAATATTTTTTGCGCCCTTGTTTTATTGTCCCTGTTTGTTGATTCTATTTTAATTCGATGAATAATTAGCGTGCAGTATTGTTGTCAAGCAAAAATTAATTTTTTATTTCATTAGACAGGTATGAGAATAGCTAAGTTTCACAGCATTAGATCTTCGAATCGCGGATATTGCTGAATCTGCGGATGATATACTCGTAATTATAAAAATAAAAAATGCTGAAGTTGAAGAAATCTTGATACGTTGACAAATTTTAAATAAATCCAAGTTATAGATAATCAAAGATGAAAATCGAGAGTAAATCGAAACTGGTATATATTTTATTAGACATCTTCTTTTTTTGATTACGGAAATCCTTGGAACAGATTAAAAGTTTTTAACTTAAAAAAAATTAAAGCGCAGTTCATTTTTATATGCTAAAACATCTACTACATTTAAAAAAAAATCCGAGAGTCAAAGTACTGACGCTCTCCAAGTAAGTAACCTGTGATTGCGCAAGTCGCGCCTATAAGTTCGAAAGCACGAAATTGAATTTTTTAACACAGAAGCTCATGTTTTCACGGGGCCGATTAATTGACTTTAGATCAGAACAAGATTGATCACCTCGTCATCGTGGCGCGGGGAGTGAAATGCTTACGGATCGTGTAACAATGGGGCCCGGTCCCGTATTCAAAGGCCCAATTCGAGCGTCGTAAGCAATAAGGATCTTTTAATTAAATTTTGAACTTTCTTCGGGCCGGGCGTGAGCGCACGATTATAAACAATCGCGACGTTAATCCGATAAAGTCGGTCGCGATCGTCGGTTCACGCCTCGGCCGATCAAACGGCGGCGGCGGCTCTCGAGGCTGCGGCGTTGAGGTGAAAATCCGAAAATAAATAGTATTTATTTTAAGTACGGCGAAGAGGCGTGAACGCGCCCCGGCAGATGGATGCGGCGCAACGCCGCGAAGGTGAAAGCTACGGTCGTAAACAGTTGCGCAATCTGTTGAAGCCCGGGATAATGGATATTACCCATATTGGAGACCCCAATAATGAACTAAACTGCTCCCCGCTCTGGTTTAGATCTTATCTACTCGGAAACGCGCTATAAAGTAATAACAGTTTTTACCGTCATATTTGCTTATCCCGAGTGCCTACTTGCATTCTTTTACCGCAATAAAAGCCTGACAAATGGCGCGCAGTATTAACGGCTAACTAAATTTGCTAAGCAGATTACTCGTCGGTGAATAAATAAAAGCGAAAGTTTAATTGAACGTAAACAAAAAAGGCATGCGCCGGGACGCGGTATGTTTTTAACACTTTGCGGACGTAAAAAATAATGCTCGCTCGGGACGAAGAACGGGAGAGAGGGGAGAGTTAAACGAGCGGGCATCGATTAATGCGAGAGGCCGCGAAGGGTATCATCGCGCCGAATGGCCGCGGCGGCGCGTCGCCCCGTGGGTTCCATTAGCGGAATTATTAACGAGCCGCGTCACCTCGCTTGTAAATAATACGCTCCCGCGGCTCGCGTCCCGCCGCAATGCGCGGCCGATTTCTGCCCGGCGCGGGTACGCCGTATAGTGTCCCATTTGAATAACACGTCCGCGAACTAGTGCATAAATTTCTAATTACAAGGAAATCAGCGACGGCGCCGACTACGAGCCAAAGCGACTTTATGCCGCCTTCTTATTTCAGCCCGGCCGGGGATATATATCGTATATTCGGCAGCGTGTAATTAATTCGCCACGTCGGCGTTTATGTGACTCACCCAATTCGATACAAGGTATTTTCGTATTTTCGTCGTGCTTGCCCTTTTTTCACGACACACGCTGCGACTGCTGAAGCGTACTTTTTCTTTCGTTTGTGGAAGCAAACGTATTTTTTAAAAACTCTAATGCATCAGTTATTATTTTATATAGCGCATGCTGATAAAAAATAAAAATAAAAATTAATAAAGTTACAAAAGATAGAATGTGATCAAAAATTACAAGAGAATAAGACAGAAAAATATTCATTTTGAAAATGCTGATACCTATCTTATTGAGAAAAAAAGCAGTAGGAACAACTGTTTTAAAAAAATTATTTTATTTTTAATATTTTTGTTTATATTTTATTTTATTTATACCGAAAAGGAATTTCGTTACACTTTCGCATATTTTCAGTAAAATTTATAAAGCTGCCATAAATAACGCGAGCGCGTTTCTACATCTGGCTGGAAACTTTCACGCTCCTCGTCAAACCCGGTCGTTTTAAAACCAAGATTTCACAGTTTTCGTTGGGGCTGAAAAAGCGCAGCCCAAAAAAAAACGTGTTCCTCCTTTTTACTCGCCCCCGCGTGTTTCTCCCACATAGCGGAGGTAAAAAAAAGGAGGGAGTCGGGGAAAAATCCCGAAAATTGAGGCACAAAAGGAGCGCGTCGCACTTCGTTTACGAGACAATAGCCACGGCGCACAACCCGAGCCGGGCGAGTAGAGTGGAAGGCGGTCGGCGCTGCACCCTTTATTAAAACGTATTACGTTTTACGGGGGCGGCGGTCACGAGCCCATAAACGGGGCCGAGCTCGCGGCGCACCGCTGCTAGGGTAGCCGTCGACGACGCACTGTATACGCGCGCGCCGCACGGAGGTATATACAAAAAAAGGCGCCGAGTGACACTAAAAATCCCGAGTTTACGCCGGGGTGCAGGGTTTCGCTTCCTCACAGAGCCGGCCGCCGCCATTGATGTCTCTGTCGTCCCAATTAGAACGCCGTAAAAAGTGCCGCCGTACCAGTGTTTTCGCCTTTTTTTTTCCCTCGAGCGTCGCTTTTTTAAATTTACTCCGGCCTACCGGGGTGAAGATGCGACTTATCGCTTTCGTTTCTATTCGAAGATTCGTTTTAGAGGCGGGGAAGCATTCCAGTGTTTTATGGTTTTTATATTGCTGGCTTTTCCATGTCTTTTTCGACAGTTTTAATTGGTTACTTTTTAATGAACTTGTCATTCCCATTGCGACGCAGGGTTACATATTAATTAGTTTTTAGAAAGTATTCTTTGGTTTTTCAAGGTCACTATTATATTTATTAATTTTCATTATGTTTTCCTTCGCCTTTTCAGCGCATGTAATGTTCAAACTCAATTAATGTATTGAAAATTTCAATTAACATGAATATTATATTCAATTTCCATCGTTTAATGAAAATAAACACCTCATCGCAGCTCTAAGCAAACCGAAATTTCCTCTCGAAGAAAAGAAAAAACAACGTAACGACTGCTAATCTACGTTACAAGCATAGTGACTCACTTTTCCATCGGCACGACAACAGACGCCTCGGAGGATGTCAGCGCGGTGCCCTTTTTCTTTATGTCGGGCGCGCGCGCGCGCGGGGGAGGGAAAGATGCCGGTCACCGTGTACCTCGCCGGTGATTTTCAGAAAAGTACGTACGGAACAACGAATCGCGCGGACTCGCCGCGGGGGGCCACAGCACGGAAAACAAGATCTCATCTAGATAGGCTCGGAGACGCTCGCTCCGGTCGCGCTGACGCCGAGCGTGTATAACTCCGGATGCGAGCGAGCTCCGCAAAAAAAGCGAGAAAAAAAAATTGGTGGAAGGGGGAAGAGGAGAAAGAAACGAGCACGACACGAAACGTCAGCTCCTAAATTCACTTTCAGCTGATAGATGTTAAATTTTAATTGACCGTTCTATTCTGACGTTTGTGAAGGTCAGGGATTGCAAGAAGAATTTTTTATATAAAAAAGTGAGATTTTTTAAAATCAATTACATCTAGTAAAATGGTACAATATTAACTTGGAGTGAAAAAAAAAATTTAAGTTCGATTGGCACACTTTTTCCTTCTTTCATTATGAGAGAACATTTTTAGATTAATTATTTTTAGATATTATTTCTTACTTTTTCTCACATTTTTTAATGTATTTCTAGTTTGTCACAAGTAGAATCTCTGAAAAGGTGGTAAATCACCGATAAGAACATTCTGTTACAAGGCGAACACGCGAATCGCTCATACTTATCATAGCTCGCGCGCCTCGCAGCGAACGGAGAGAAAGAAAAAAAAAGAGAGGAACGTCCATTACTCGGAGTCGCGAATACAATCGGTGCGAAAAAAGAAGGGTCGTAAAAAGGGTTAAAGGTTCGCACGTACACAGCGCGGCCCGAGAGAAAAAGCCGGGCGAATTATCGGGCGGCGCGATCGGCGCGATCGACGGCCGAGATCGCGTCTCCGGCGCGCGCGCTCGCGTCAGGAATCTACCCCACCCCCGGCCTCGGCGACGAGGCGTCGAATATACGCCGAGGCGCGACGAAGACGTGCGGCGCGTCCACCTCGAAAATGGATGGCGCGCGCGAGATGCTATCCGGCGATTCGGTGGGAAGGAAGAGCTGCCTCCACGTGCGAGCCGCCGCGGGCCCGTGTGCGCGTCCGCGCGCGAGTGTGCGAGCGCGTGTGTACACAATGCCATGTGCGCCGGGGGAATATTGCAGCCTTGACAAATTGCCGCGCTGAAGGCCGACCCCGGTAATTACGGGGCAAAGGAGATACGCGTCTCTCGCTCCACGACTCGTTTCTGTTTTCCAATTTTTTTTTTATTGCCGCGCCGTTTATGTGCGCGCGAGATAGCGATACGACGGTGCATTCTTCTCGGGCTGGGGAACGGACGGCCGGTGAGTGACGCCAACTGGGAAGCCCAATTCGCGGCTTAGTTTTGGGTTTTTCCTGGACGAGGTGACGCAAGGATTCAACATTTTTTGTATAATAGCGCGGGACAAAACAGTAGTGTTTTTGTTACTTATTTTTTATGGAATTGGTACGGCAATCGTTTAATAATGCTAATGAATGGCGTTAAACAGTTTTCTTTTTTTCTAAACATTATTATTCTTTTACGGCACATTATGCGAAATACTTCTCAAGCAGCAAAATTGTTTAATGAGCAATCCTTGCTTTAATGACATTTTTTTATCGTCGATCTTTAAGCTCTTTGTCGATTGTTAATTTACAACAGAATTTTCCGTTTTTCATCATTTTTTTACAATGAGAATATTTTTCAGGACATTATTGTCCTGCACCTTCGTTCCCTGAAGAGTTATTATTCAAGGCTTCGTACAGGAGAATTTACAATGCCGTTAACGACACTTACCGGTGTAAATGAAAAGATAAATTTTTAATGCATTGTCTTTTATTAACTGCAATTAGCATAATTCGTCGACCTGTTACTCATTTTTTTTCGATAAGGCATCTTAGAAGGTGTACGCGGGCATCGCGATCACAATAATTGCCGTTTCAAACAGCTCGGCTTTGATTGATATTCGAGGAAAACCCACCCATAACTGCACAAAGGATACCGTGTTGCAATAAAATGTATAAGTGTTAATCTTTTATTGCGCTGTCCATCAATTCAATAAGTTATTAATCCACATAGATATTATACTATTTAGAAAAACGAGCCACGGTGTCATTATCGCATTTAATCAACGCGGTACAATGCTGCATTAAATTTTAAATCCAGATAAGAGATCAAATTAAATGTTAAAAACAATGACAAGGTGGTAAGGTGCGCGATTTTTTTTTCAACGACGTACAAGTTATTCACGTTATTCAGCGACGACGGCGCAATTTTTCCGATCCAACGCGATCTAAATCTTGGCCTGCGAGTCGCATCGACCTTCGAAGGGAAAATGAGACTCTCTCGGGACGGAATGGCCGACCTTTTTTCTCTCCTCTGCATCTTCTCGAGTACGTGACCTCGCAGCTACCGGCATCGAGTGACTCGAGATTGAGGTCGGATCGGACTGAGATCCGAGCGCGCGAGTACATATCGAGAGCTACCCTTTGAGCCTCTGCAAATTTCACGGAATCCGATATTAGCCGGCGAGATTGCTACCGCAGAAGAATAGAATTGCCTGGGTAACGAGGTTTCGCGCTCCTTTTCTTCCCCGGCGTTTATAAACTTTTTATTTCAGCGATGAAGAGCGCGATATTCATTATTTTTACGACCGATGAGCGGACCATTGCAAAAGGATACGATCGAACTTTTTCCCTGCTCGGGTAATTTATGCGCTTTTTTTTGTTGCCACAAGCTTGTTTGCGTCGTTGTTCAGTCTTCACAAAAGTAAACGAAAAAAAAGCAGCGAAGGGGCGAACTTTAAGAAGACTCGCTCAAAAGTAAGCGATTGTCATCATCAATTCACCTCACAATGAGCTCGCTAACTGAAAGATCCAGGCTAAAGAAGCATAAATATTTCGTCCCCCTTTTATATCCCGCATCACGGGCGGACCATTAGCCGGCCTAATTTATGCAGCATCAGCGCAGGACCGCGAACCCTTTCCCGCATCCATCTCCCGTGAAAAGTTTCAAAAGATTTCCCCGGGTCGAGGAGACTGCGCGCGACGACTTAATTACCGCGCGGCGGCCCCTTCCGATAGCGCCGCGGCTCTTTTCAGGCGTCCATCGCGCGCGCAAAAGCCGCCCCCGCGCGTCCTCCATTTTCTCGCTTTTCTCGACAAAGGGCCCCGTCCGCGAGGGGGCGCAGGCCCCGGCACAAAGGCCGACGCGAATTCACGGCGCTTAAGTAGGGGGGAACTGCGGACCTACGGGGAGGGAATCCGGGAGGAAGAGGGAATGAAAAAAAAAGAAGAAGGAAGGACCGAGCGGAGCGGGGAGGGATCCCGCCCGAGATGCGACAATGAGACTTCTGAGACATCCCGTCCCGCGGTATGTGCGCGCCGAACAATGAGCGCGCTCTCGAGCGTCTTGAGAGGAGGCCCTCTTGCGCCATAATGCGCCGCGCTCCGCTTTTGTTGTCGACGGCTACCGATGGATAGGCACGACGGATATTTCATATTTCTTCCTATATCCCATGATTCTGTGTTTTCACATGGGGCTCCTGTCTTTTATTTTCATTTTTTTTTGTCTTTTATCTCCATGACTAGGCCGCGACCGTATGATGGACAAACATATAATTTGGGTCTTAGGTTCTTTTGTGCTCTTCAAATATTTACATTTTGTCATTGTATTTTAATTTTTTTCTTTATATAAGACTTATAACAAAAAAAGAAAGTTATACGACCTTTAGTATGTGTACAGGACAAGTAAGGGGTATTGGTAGTAGCTCTACAATTGTGACTCACCTGAAACATAAAAAATGATACAATTAGAGTGAAAGTTAAATCGTGCGAAATTATATTACTTTATTTATCGTTCGAAAAATCATTCCCTCGTGCCGTGCTTTAAAGGCGCGAGCGAACGGGGGTAGAAACAAACTAGAATTATCATCATCCTCGGGCGGAAATAAAGCGCGGCCGTCATGAAATCCAAGCGCGCGCCGAGTCTACTCGGCCCGTTTTTTCTTTTCCCCGCGCGCCGCGATAACGCGCGGCATGCGAGCCACCCGTACGTATGCACACGTTATAAAATGACGGGCTTACTTTTAAACGAGCGCTTTTTCGAATTTCGCCGCTGGCAACACCGGCGGAGTTTTAAAACAAACTCCCATTTCACGCGATGATAATGATTCCGTGCCGCATGGAAATCTTCGCCTCCTCCCGCCGCGCGCGGAAAACTTGCTGACGCGGAGGACGCGGTTTTCCGCGGCGGGGGGGATCGCGTGGGCGGCGCGCCGCGATAAGAGGGCCGCGCGCCGCGCGGTACCGCACACGCGTGCGTCTCCCGCGCGCTTCTTTCCGCGAGGGGGAAAGGAGTCGATACTTTAACTGCGCCGTGAGTTGGAAGGCGACCTTGTTGACGCCGGAGGGGTGTTTGCTTTGGGGAAGGGACTGGTGCCGCTCAGCGATGCGTGGATTACTGCTGTTTCTGGAAAATATCGCGGGAGCCGTGCGATTTTCCACGGCGATAGGACGCTCGGCAATTACAGGCGTTTTCGCTTCTGGAAAGAAGTTAATCGTCGTTTCGCTCGAAATCGATCAGTCATATAGCTTTTAATTTTCAATTAGACGATAGTTATAATTGCGCTCGGAAGCTTGGCTATATAAACTTAGAGCATTATTTATTAGCAGAGACGGCGACGGTGCAGTACTTATAGTATAAAAGTCATATATATAGTATAAGTGTCAGTGCATATATATAGTATAAGTGTCAGTGCATATATATAGTATAAAAGTCATTTCATAGAACATTTATTAAAGGTTATTTCTAAAGGTACTATAATAGGTATAGGTGACAATAACTTATTAAAACTATAAAAACACATCTCAGATTTACAGAAGAATATTCAAAAGAACAACAAAAACAATATATATGTCCACACAAATTTTTTTTTAAAAAAAAGACGGTGCTCTCGACGGTGCTAATAAATTAGCATTTCATAAAACTCAATTTTAGACTACCTTTTCTTAATTTAGTAGTAGAATTCTTTAATTTAATAAAGAACTTCCATCTACTTGTATAAAAAAGTCTATTTAAACTTTATTTTTTAGTTATAGGTGGATAGAAGAGCGCTAAAAACGTACGATCATGTTAAATGTATAAAAATTGAAATTAAAATTTAAAAATTACTGAATCCAGATTTCGGAAATCAATGTTAAAAATTCAAATTAACATACAATACTATCTGAGAAAATAAAAAGAAACATTCGTTCCTAAAAAGGAAATAGTCGAGTAACTCCTAAATCCCGCCTCCATGACTGTCGCGTCTTGCGTCGCGTTTGACAAAAGACACGGAGCAGCCAATGGTGGCTCGGCGACGCGTCGTGTGTCGGCGTCGCGCGCGCGGAGGGGGTGCGAGTCGCACGCATGTGTCACCGTCGCACGGGCCGCGACGATTGGCCGGGAGGGACCCGGGGGCTCGGCCCGGCCTACGCTCGTCGCGCACACGCGCGCCAGGTGCGCGTTTCGCGCGCGTGACGTCATTAATCCAGCCATCTCCCGGCGACGCGTCCCGCTCGCCCCGGAGGGGGAGTGAGTCGCGGGGCGGCATTGTGTGCGGCACGCCGAAGGAGACGAGAGGCGGGGGATCGGAGGCGCGCGGCGCAGCTGCCGAGGCCGCCTCGCGCCCTTTTTTTCGGGGCCCCATATTTTCCTGCGGCCGCGCGCGGACACGTGCGTTGCGTCGGGAGATGAGAGATGTGCACCGGGGGTTATCCCTCGGGGGGAGGGAGAGAAGCCTGCTGAAATGGCGGAAAGCCGATCCGAGCGGCGCGGGCTTTCTTGGTATGACAGTGCACCGACGGGGTGGGTCGCAGCGATGGTTGTTGTTCGAATTTGGGGGGCTTGGGCAAACCATGTCGATGGTCCTCAGGCGCTTCCTCGAATTTGTTGGCGTCGCGCGGTGATTGATTTCGCGTGGGGTTGTTGAGGGTTTGTTTGATCACTTGGCGATTTTGAGGGTTTTCATGGCAATCATATATTTTCAACAATTTAAGTTTTAATCAATCGGTGATGAAATAACAAACGATAAATCAATTTTTGTGTCTGAATATGCGAATAGGACATTCGAGTCTCTATGAGTATTGAAAATTTATCGGATATGTGAATTCATATGCATTTACAATAAGATCTACATGTATTTCCTTATATAATATTATAAATATTTCTATAAATTCTATAAATATAATCAAATTTAAACACCACGACCAAAATATTTTGAAAAAATGTATTAGTCATCCAGGAAAAGAAACACTAAAATAACAGGAAGAATGTCACTATGCGGTGTACTGTAGTAAGCGCTGTAGTAAGCCCGTGAAAGGGGAGTGAAAAAAACCGCGAAAAGCCGCGGGTTCACGTACAATTTACTTTTGCGCAACGTACGGAAAATAAAGAGCGTCGGTTGCTCCGGCGGTCACGCGAGATTGGACGCCATCGTCGCGTCCGTTGTACATCATACACGCCGTGAAAGAAGAAGCCATAATGCGCGTGTATAATGCGCAATGAAAGGACAGCCTCCGGGGGAAAAAAGACACGCGCCCGAAACGCAGAGGGACAAGGCGAGCGACGATACCCGCGCGCGTAATACGACAAAAACGCGATGGTGGGGACCGCGTGCTATCCCGTCTCGCTTACGGGGAGGGAGAGTTTCGGGGATGTACACCGAGGCACCTCGATGGGGTCTCTAATGAAAGATAGCTGAGCTCCTACTCAACTAGTTCTCATCTGTCTGCTTTCCCATGCGAAATAAAATATCGCTAATCACTCGTACGTCACGGGGTCGTAAGTACCTTCCCATACACTGCGTATAGGCTGCGTTACCAACACGCCCGCAAGGCCACACCGACGGAAGCGGCCCGTGTGCATCTGCGTTTGAAGGCCTGCGCCACTACATACAACCGAACCGAGCTAACTCAGCCGAGTTTGTCCCCTCGCTCGCTCTCCTTTTTTGCTTCCACTCCCCCGTTCTGTCTTTCTCTCGAGTATGTTATATATATTGTTATGCGACGCGTGGCGCAGTTCGCCATTTTTGCTCGCTTCATGCTCCATTGCTGTTTTAATTTACTTTTTCCTTTATTATCTTTCGAATCATGAAGTTTATTAAAAGAAATTTATATTATGACAAATTAAAGATACATTTTCATGATTACATTTTATATTACACTCGTTAAAATAAACTTTGTTCAATATGCAAGAATAATAAGAAGAAATTACAAAGTTTAAAGTGCACACAGTACAAAGTGAACATTGTGTAAATTGTACAAAATTAATATTGCAAAAAAAATATCTCCGCGAAAGTTACACGTACAATTATTCAGCATGAATAGTTAAGGCGCGCATCGCCGGACGGCGATAGCCGATGGGAAATAAAAGTGCAGCGCATCGCTATCCTGCATCAATAAATAAGCGGCGAGCGGTCGTCCCCGCACGCGCGCCCCCTCCCCCGCACTCCTCTATTTGCACTGTCTTTTCCTGGCTCTCCCTTGTCACTTTTGTCCATCACGCGGCGATTTCGCCGATACTCCCGCGCGCGCGCGTGGCGCGCCGTCGACTTTATAAATTCATTCGCCGGGGCCGCGTACGCTATCATCAAGCGATCCTGGGTCGCGCGGCGCACGCTACCCGGGCGACCGCCTCCTGCGCGGCCGAGCGTCGACTTCGTCATACCGCGCTCCGACGAGGAAACGAGTTTCGTGAATTATTGAGCCCGTTCGATTTGCACACAGCGGCCCCGCGGAATTCTTCGCATGCGCCGCCATCGAGCGCGCGCGACCGGGGGTTGCCACTTATATGTGCGTTTCGTGCGATACGCGTCGAGCCGGCGCACTGCCATTTTCTAGCCTCATCACCTATGTATATGCGTAATTCCCGCAGGAGGGTGAGAGGACAGGGAGGCCGACGCGCGGCAAGTAGCTGGTATTTCGTTCGGCTTTTCGACGAACTTCCTCCCTGTCCGATGAAAAAGTGGACTGCGTTGACAACTGTTTATCCTGGTAGTTTAAAAGCGCTCGCTGTGTCATATTAATGCAGTAGGTACATGAATTATTTATTATTAGTGTATGTAGCTAAAGTTACTTGTGGTATCAAGTTTAGAACAGTGAAGATTTTTTTTTCTGCTTGCCATTCTTTTACTTTGTTTCCCATGAACAAATTCATTCGCAAAAGTTGATCATTACTTTTGAAAACTAAGAATATAATAAATAATAAAATGTTGCTGTAGAAAATAATAAAAAACTTTTAAAAAATGATTAAACATTACGATAGCATAATGAAAGTATTTTCATACATTATATCATTTTGAAAATATTTTTAAGAAACTTTAATGAAATCTTAAAAGAAATTATTGTAATTTTTTCAGTAATGATAGTCTATGAGCATCTACACCTCATTTCAATTTTTATCCGGACTTTTTTCCATGCAAAATTCATCCAATGTTATTTTTTGCTTTTATTCGACGTGTCAAGTAATAATCGATGTACACTCGCAAGAATTATTCAAAAATACACTAAGAACCCATTATTCATTTAAGTATTAACACATTACGCTTAAGCCTTTCGGAAACAATCAATATAAAAAATGAGCGATCGCCATTATGCCTTGCGCAAAACGATCCCGCGTCATATTGTCCGCGGCGTCCCTCTGGCTCTCGAGCAAAGCGAAAAGCAGCGGATTAGCCGCGTGTGCGCGCATACGCCGGCCTTATTCCCCGAGCAAGTTGGAAATCAAAATCACTTAACGTCCATTATCGAAGAATACACCCGGGCAGCCCTTCGGCCCCGAACAAACGGGCCGAGGAACACTTCGGCTTTCTTTTCGCAGCTACCGTGCCTCGCGCGCGCATACGCAGCGTACCTCCGGCGCTCCCCACGAGCTCTCGAGCAAATGAAAGACAATCGGAAATCTAAAATTACAGAGGACGACGCGAAGTGCGGCCCCGATTAGCATTCGGCCCGAGAGTTAAATCCCGCGGCCCTTTCACGTCAACGTCATCGCCCGAGCACAACGGCCCTAATGGAGTCTCTCTCCCCCCTCCCCCTACTCATGAATTTTTTTCTTCCTCGCGGACGGCTCGCGCGAGTCCCATGTGTCGTGTCGAGAGTGTTGTTTTCTCTCTCTCGGCAAAAAGGGAGTTGCGCAGCGTCGAGCACATGTTCCTTTTGCTCGCTTGCCGGTTGCGCATTGTCGTTGGTAGGGGGGAGTGACCCGGGAGCTCACGAGAAATGGCGGAGAGCCGCCGCGGAAAAGTGCGCCGAGCGATGTGTGCGCGCACACACCGACGGCCAACTTTAATTATTTTGTAAAAGTTGCGACGGGCGCGCCTGACGCGCAAGCGAGCGCACATCGCGAGATTCATGTAAAGACGTGACAGTTGAAAATTGTTATTCCGGCACGGATCGCATTTAAGCGCGGGAATATGCCGGGTGATTGACGCCTCGGCGTATATCTTTTATTTCGGAGCTCGGAAATCATTTGCTGTCTTTTTTTTTGAGAACAAATATCGATTTGATTCGGTTTATTTTGAAATTTGTTTCGTGTTACATTGATCTTTAATTTTTCAAAAAGCGTATGAAAAATTCGTTTTTTATTTATTATGTTACGTGGACTTTAACGGAGTGTACAGAATAACGTACACTTTAACATTTAGAAAAGCAGGTACTGCAGTTTGGCTTTTTACATAGTTTTACAGTGCAATTTAAATTTTTTTGACCACGACGGTAATGCTTTCGAAACTCGCTTTTCAAATTTCGAGCGCATAACGTTTTCCGCAAAAAGAAAAACGTATTTACTTTTGTGCGTTAAAAGAACAAAAAATTGTACTCGACGGAATAAACGAGCGACGCGCGCTTTCTTCAAAAGGATCAACCTATCATCATCGGGCCGATGCGCGATGGAATCTCAGCCGAGTGAAAGAGGCTCCCCGCGCGCAAGAAAAGAGAAACGCGCAAGAGACATTCTACGAGCACTCCTCGAGAGAAAAGCCCCCAAAAGGCCCGAGAAAAAGAGGAGCGAGGCGTGTGCACGGCCGACTCTCTCGCACGACAGCGTCTCTACGATGGTCGCTTTCCTGTCGAGGCGACCATACCCCGAGCGCTGCGCCCATAAAAAATTCACCTTTTGAAAAAGGCGACTCGAGCGTTCGCGCAACCCTTTGTCCCTCGGCTGCCTGCGGAAGGGCAGCAGCAGCAACCGCTCTCCCGCTCTCTCTCTCTCCGTCTCTCTTTCGAGGGAGCACAAAGCGAAGGGCGTGTGTCTCGTTCGGCCGCTTGAGCGTGCCCTATTTACACACGGGGAGAAAGGAGACACGGTGGACAAACCCCCCGGCATTGTGCGACCCTCCGCTCCCAGCCAATGGCCGACGTCCTCGTGCGCCGCGACGATTTTATTATTACCCCGGGCCCGAGCGCGCATAAGGAGAGGAGCAAAAAAAATGCCGGCGAACCGGGGGGATCACTCGTGCGCGTGTTGGTATATGTAAACGAGAACAACGGGACGAAATGTACGGGCGGGTGGAGGGAGGGGGATGGCTCCTTCGTTTTTTTCGCACGGGAGCGAGTGTGCGTGTCCATTTCGCTTGTCGCGGCGATGGTCGGTATGGGACGAGGTGATGCGTGTACAAATTCACGGACCGGGTGCGTATCAGGGACGCGCGATCTCGCGGCTTGCGACGCGCCGGCGGAACCAATCGACGTTAACGATGACTTTTTTGCAGACACTGTTGCTAGTTTATACGGGCCTTTTTTCCGCGTAAGGTTGAATCATCGCCGTTATGAGTTTTATATGAGATCCTTTTTTCGTCGGGCCTACCTTCGGGTCTCGCTGCCTCGCTAACCACTTTTTGCTTTGAGCTTTCGTCGAGAAATATTTCGAGGATAATGAGGATGGGATATTGGACGATCTACTGCGAGATAAAAATCGAGAAGTCATCGGTCATTTTCGAACGAATCGCCAACGTAATCAACGCTATTACTGCTAAACTATTGTTTACGTAATCCACTCGATAAGAGATTAAAATCATTTTATTAAGTTTGCCTATAATGATAAAATAATATTTGCACAGAAAGTTAAGCAGTGGTACAAAAAACGGTTATTCCACTAATCACCATAAAGTATAAAATGCATAAATATTATGACTTCTAAAAAATCTTGTATTATTTTTTTGTAGATATTTATTACTCGGAAATCTATAGATCATTCAAAAAACTGTCATTCACTATTATCCGCAATATTATTATAATACGCCGTATGTAAGTTCATTGTGGACGATCGTTCAAGGTAAAAAAAAAAAGATATCGAAGATCGGCGATCCCCGACCCGACGCAAAACAGGTCTCTTTCGACCTTTTCTTATGATCGCAAGCATAATGGCTTTTGTCACTCCTATAAACGACTTTTTCTCTCTCCGAGTCTGGTGTATTTCACGGTCATCCGGTAATTTTCGAATCCCGGTCGCATCGCCCTCCGCCGAACGCTCATTACATCGTTGCCCATATTGGATCACACGGCGGTGCCGCTCGCTTTCGGTTTGAGTTATGTTTTGTTTGTAAGCGATCGGGATTACACACTAGCCTTTTATAAAGCTTTTTTGTAAACAAAAGTTTCAGCGCAACAATTTTGCCCCGCACACAAGATTAATTTGAAATCTTTTAATTAATTATAAAATAATTGAAAGCATTTTTAGCAAATTAACTTTTTTTAAATTTACAACAAACAATCTTTTTTTGTAATATAACTAAATAAAAGTATACAAATAAAGTTTAAAGATTACTTGTACAACTATAATAGGGCATACGCATTTAGCTGAACTATAAAGAAAGCGAAGGTTATTAAAGCACGAAAAAAATAGTGTAATTTCGACTGGATGAAATTTTGTCGGGTAACGACAGGCCGATAGGGCTAACTTGAGTTAGTATCCGGGGCCGCGCACCTGCCGTAAGGATCGATGGTCGATGATAAATAACGCTTTGTGCGCACGACGATGCGCCGGAGCCCGCTCGAGGCCGGGGCGAAAGGTGCACTCTCTCTCTCTCTCTCTCCTTTCCCGAAGAGGGAGTCATTATTACCGGCGACGGAAGCGATACGCATAAAAGTGTATAACGAGGGGCCCCACGTGTCATCTTTCCGGTGACGTGCACGGTCAAGCGGCCGGCCGGCCCCGCGTGACGAGCGCCCTCCTCGCGAGGGGGTGTGGGAGCGAGAGGGCAGGAGGAAACGCACGCCCCGGCTATTTTATTATTAAGAGAGTTTAATGCCTCCGCCGCATTACCGTTATTATCCTCGTCGAAATTTTTTCCCCTTTCGTCGCGCGCGCGTGCCCGGGCCCCGGCGCAATTAATTGCGCGCGTGCCGCGCGAGCCTCCTCCTCCTCCCCCCTCAACCCCCTCCTTTTCTCTTTCGGCCGCGCATGCAAATTGCGCGAGTCCGGCTTTCACGGCTCGGAAATATTTCGCGCTGCCGTCCGAGAGGAGAAAAAAAGGGCCGCGGCGGCCTCTCTCTTCCTCTCCGCCGGCGCGGGGGATATATTTCACGGCGGAATCGCGACGAGGTTTTTAGCGCCGGCTCCGGGGGAATAAATCAGGTTACTCGAGGATTTGGTCCGGCATCCTTCGGCGAATTAGATCACAGCTGTTGCCGCGCGCCGTATACATATTGCCTGCCCTGCCGCGCCATGATTTCATTTGGCTTCGCGGGAATTAATGCATCGATCTTTTTTATGGCGCTGCGCGCGTTCGAGATTAATATTCGCTATTTATCTTCCTGAGTTTATTAACGTTCTTATTTGTCCGTCTTTATATACCTGTTAAGCGTAATAAAGTTTGTTGGGGCACATGTTGCTCATTTAACGTGCACTCGTATACGAGTCAAGAATAATACTGAAATATATCAATGAAAGAATATAACGATGAAATTGCTTGTTAACAATAGTTATACTTGGTACTTGTCCGCTACACTTATGTATTAAGATTAACTAATTTTGAACAGTGAACAGAAAGATATTCTGTCAAAATTAAATTAGAAACAAATCACGCGATGGACAATTAACCCTTGGCGAACGTCGAAGCGAGGAAAGGGCCAGACGAGGAAACAGGTCGACAGCGTGTAATCGCGCGAGGGACTTAATCCCATTTTGCCGGGCACTCCTGACCGGAAGCTCGCGCGAGCATCGGTGCGCACGTGCGACAACGCGTCACTGTCATCGACGCGCGATCATCCGTCCGGAAGAGCCGGCCCTCGGCTGCAGCCGAGCATCAACAAACCGCAGGTCGACTGTCGCCTGGGCGCGCTTCGAGCCTCACCGCAAGCAATTTTCGAAAATCGCCGCGCCATATGATGCCCACTGGGCAGCGCGCGCCCGGAGTCGACGACATCTGCGAGAGGTGTCTTCGACCCTTTACCTGCGCGGGTAATTGGGCCCCGGAGCTAAATAATTGGAGGCACGGCCGTCTGTCCACCCGCCGGTGAGATTAGCCCCGAAAAAACGTCTCTGTCGTCGGCGATCTGTCGTGCGGACGCGAGGTAATTGCGCGCGCGCACCCGTAAATTGAAGGATTTCGGTGCCTGTCCCCCGAGCGTGCCGAGTTCAAAGACCGTCAAATTGGCCGTTGCGCCGGCGCGCGACAGTTAGTCCTATTAGCGCGCGCTTTCCGGAGATCTTTATTAAGAGTTTTTCAACTGAGCACCCGTGGGCTATAGGCTCGGGGGAGGAGCTAATGAGCGACGTGTCGCAAGGCGGCGCTGCAGGATTGATTAGGGACGATTTAATTTTCATGGGGGAAGTGGACTTTTTTCGGTTGTCGCGTCGCCGGGAAATCATAATTGCTAGCTTCTACGACTGGTTTTTTTAATTTTTGGGAAGATTTCATCTTCGGGTGATTAAACATTTTTTTATGGTTCATTAAAAACATCTAAAAATAATTTTTTGGAAATTCGAATAAAAGAAGAGAAATTGTTGAAATAAATGAGCATGCGAGCGGGACTGTCATCGAGGCTCTAAAAATACACGGTGAATCAATGATAAATGTCAATACCGCATCCTAAATACTTTTAATACCACTGAGAAGAGACCGCAAGCGACACTTTTTATACCGGCGATGAGTTAATAATTCAAGCTTTTTTTCTTCAAAATTATTAAAAGTGTCGCCGGCCCCTTATTCATAACCCGGGAATCCATAAAAACCGCAGAACCCGTTGGCCGGCTTTCGCAACGCTCTCCGCGCGGGACGACAAAAAAATAAAGAAGCGCCTCATCTCGCATACCTTATACCTCCGGCGAACGATTTCAGGGAAAATATTAATGTCACGGGGATTCCGCCCACCCCGACCGTGAAAAAAAAGGAGAGAAGCGCTCCGCTCGGGCTCGAAAAGTCAAGCGCAAAACACGCGACGCAATTTTTCACCGGCCGAAGGAGGATCGGGCCCGAGGGCCCCGGCGAGACGAGAAAAGAAGTCATCGGCGCACATGCCCCCCGAGAGATAAAAAGGACGAGGGTCGCGCGCGCGCGATCTTGTGGGCGGTACACCCGTTCGCCTCGGCGACCATCGTGCGTGCCCCGCTTCTCGGTATCCGAGAGGGACCCCGGGCGCTGCGTTTTACGCGCCGCGGCTGGAATATGCCGTCCCGCAGGTGACACGGGCTCCTCCGGCGAGGCGTCCAGCGCAGACCCGGAGAAAATTAGGGGGGGAATGAAAATGAGGCGAGGACTGTGGCCTTTAATGGGGGCCGCGGCGGAACGTGGGAGAGGCAGATAAATCATTTTGTACCGGTATATGCGTGTAATTATGCGCTTTTACAGATGTTGCGTTTCAGTTTGATTATCTTTTGTCAATCGAATGACTTGATAACGAACGATTATCTCTTGTAACAAAATGTTGTTGTTAATTACTAACTTGATATGCAAAAAGTGGGTATATTTTAATGTGATTAAAAATTATTAATTTTTTAAGAATTCTTAATTTATATTATTTATTTATTTATTAAACAGACTGTCCTAATAAAGTAAAAAGAAATTGTTAAATAAAATGCAAGAATTAAGCTAAAAAATCAATAAAATGATAACGCAGGGCATTTTTTAATTTCAATTGCACTTTTTTTAAATAAAATATAAGAATTTTTCTGAATAGCACAGACATATTAATTGCATTTGCATCTCTAAGTTTACCAAATTTTTATTCGAATAGCATATTTGGATTATATTAATAAAATATTTTGATAATCATGGGTATGGATTCTAATCTCTGTAGTAAATTAAATTAAAAAATTAAAATAGAATAATGTAAAATCCAAGCATCGGAAATTAAGGCATCTTAAAACAATGATAGACCGACGCTGACAACGAAGCGACAAAAATTCCTTCATCCGACCTTCGCTAGCGCTCGCTGGATGAAAAAAAAACGAGGAGCCAGCGGGTGGGAGCGGGAGACGCGCATATAGAGGCGACCACCGTGCTCGAGAGCCGCGCGCGACCACGAAAGCGACGCGCGTTGAATTTTATTACCAGCGGCGACTCTCTCGTGCGCTGGCTCGCGCCAAAGGGCGATACTAAATTAGGCGGGGAAGTCGAGAGCGCCGGTGTTCTCCGGGTGGAAAAGAGAGAGAGAGGGAGTCCGGGGGCCGGAGGCCGCTCGCGCGAGAGAGAAAGTGGTCGCGCATAATTCTGATTATGCTGATGATTGCCGAGCGGGCCCTTTACGCGGCAATTTCGAACGTGGGAGAATCCCTTTTCCTTATTCTCCGAAAGTCCCACCCTCCGCCCTTCCCCTGGCTACCTTTCTTTCGGCCGGTCACTCCCGACCAATTCCTAAGTATTCCGCCGACCTATGCGATTACCCTCGGTTGCCATTTATCAATTCGGCGAGAGAGCCTACAGACTTACGCGGATAGGACTAAGGTTACTTCCTGCTAAGTGTACATTGCGCAATGCACGCATGTGTAGCTTCGGCGCTAAGAAAATTGCTAACGCTGGAAAAAGAGCGGTAGGTATTTCATTGCGTTCGAGATAGCGCGAGGAAAAAAAAGATAAATGAAACTTTTTTTTCGGAAAAACCGCGGAAGGAACTCCAAATTAGCCATTGTAACGAGGCGCGGGCATGTACGTAACGACGCGATAAATAAGTTTCTTTATCTTTCACGCGACTGTGGGCCCGTTGCACTTTCTACTCCCGGTTGACTTTTGAGGTGCGCGCGGCTTAATTACGGGATCATTACGGACCGGCGATAGAGAGGCATCGCTCGCGGAACGACGCCAATTCGCTCGCGACTTCCGCGCGCGCTCGCCTCGGGTCGTTAACGTATCGAACGACAAACGGACAGCCGTTTAATGAGTTTCGCTCGTTGCGAGGCCTTCGGGGTCGTTGTTCCCCGCGTTGCTTATTCCATGCATTCGTGATCGCGCGCTGTGACGAGCATGCGACTTTCATCGACGTTTCCCCAGCCTCTCCTCCTCTACCTCGCCTTTTTTTCCCATCTCCAGCTTTAGACATTTTCTCTCTCCTTCTCGCGCGCGGGCTTCTGCCTCCCCGTCCTTTTTTTATTCCGCGGTCGTGCCGAGAAACTGGGAATTCTCGTTAGGTAAGCCCGCCCTGGCCGAACGAGAATCGTAAATCAGATTATTCGATTAACTGTTTTTCCGCGAGCCGGTACGTATGTGCGTACGCGCGATTATAGGCTAACTCGCTATAAATTTTTTGCGCTCGGTCGCGGTAATAAGCTTCGGAATATGTGATTTTCCAGCGTACCTGTGGATATTCTCAGCTCGTTGTTTTGTATTTTTTTCCCTCGAGTTGTGGTTTCTCCCGAGGGGAGAGCGCGCGTTACAATGTGAAATGATAAGATATTATACGATTGGCCGGACTCTCGAGTATACACGCGCCTCGGGTCGTAGAAAGCGTCGTGCGTTCGGAAAATGACTCGGTTAAGAGGACGTAAATACGGGTGTCTTAAAACATTTTTTTTTGTGACGTGAGATGCTTTCTACAAATAATACTTCTACTGTTAAGCGTTCGGCTCGAGTGTTCGAGCTTCTAAAGTACATGGATGGTCAGTACAAAATTAAGTTATTTGCTTTCCAGTCGTTCCAAGTTACGTACAAACATGTTTAGATGGACACACTCATTGTGTGAGAAAATATTTAATGAATGCAAATGCATTCTCAATACTTATTTATGTAATTTTAAATCATACTTTCATTCATTGTGAAGCAGTAAATAATAATATATTTACTTAAGGAACTATTGTAATGAGATTAGAGTATCTTTTTCTCTATTAGGATGTATTGAAAATTTAAATAATATCATTTTTCCTCAAGATTCAATAATTTCAAAAATAGTTAATATCTCGTGCTAAATGCTACTGCCATGAAATTTGTAAAAAAATATGCATTAAAAAAAAATGAACCGCTACACTTGATACGATCGTGAGCGACAAGCGCACACACGGTCACTGCGTTCCCAATACGCGCGAGAGAGCCTCATTGTTGCGGCGCGCTCGCGGGCGCGAAAATCCTGCACGCTGCCCCGTAATGAGCCGCGTGTATGCGCGATGCTTAATTCCCGCGCGCCCCATCAATCAAAGCGCGCGGAAGTCGAAGGAGAGCACGCGCCGCACGACGCCCCGAGAGCGTGACGAATGTGACGCGCAACTTCTTTTTTTCCTCCCGCGAATTGATTATCGTGCAAGTCGACGGGGGCTTTTTTTTTCTCGCACGCTTTGATGAGCCCGCGATGCGGCTTGTTTCTCCGACGACCATTTAACTTTTCGTTCGTCCTTTTTACGCCGGAGGATCCAGCGGAACAAGTGCAAGTGACGTTGACTTCGCGGAATTGTTCGCGCTCTCCGCAGGAGAGGAGAGGTTGATCCTTGTTTTGCAGGGAGACGAGAGAGAGAGGGGTAAGCGAAGGAAGGAATGCAGTTGCATTGTTTTTTTTTGATTGTCACTTTCTAATTTTTATGTCTTAATGCATAACGCTGTTGTGACGAAACGCGCGAGGTCTTACCGTGTTTTCTAATCTTGATGCTCGGCTATCGAGATTTTCTCACGTTCATGACGATTGTGGAGCTCGGTTTTTACTCTGGTGTGAAAAATGCTAAGTACACAGCTTATTTAAAGCGTATGCAAGTGTCGAGTTAAGTTAAAATCAACGTTGGAGTTTTTATCCGGAGTTTCGAGGAAACTTACGAGGTCCCGCGGCTCGGTTACGAGTATAATTTTGACAGTTCTCGTAATTTAGTATAATTTTGTAAAATATGTGAACTACTCTGCTAATTTTATAGCGACTGCTTCTGTTTCCTTGTGAAACTATTTCATTTGGCAAATTTTGGAAGAAAAAAAGGATGATCTTTATATCGACTATACTGAATATTGTTGTGCGTGTAGTTGGAGTCAAAAAAACTTAACTAAAATCCACAAGAAAAGGTGAATAACCAAAACGGAGCGCACATATGTTACGTTCACGTGAATCGTCTTCCCGCTACTATCGGTTCAACTGACCATACGTACATTCGTTTTTACCATCAATCTTTTGATCCAAGTGAAAAGAATAAAAACTAAGGAAAAGAATACGAAAGGAAGCCACAGACAAGTACTTTAGTAATACTTCCTCAAACAGTAATTTCCTTAAAAAATAATAAATAAATTAAACGAAAAGATCGCCAAAAATAAAATTTCAGATTTCCACCTAAAAACGCAAAATGGAGAGGGAGAGAAAAAAAATATCCTCGCAGGATGAACTTCTTGGACGCGGCGCTTCTCGGGGCGTCCTCGCGAGCAGCGAGTGTGCGACGCGCGTGAACGCGACATAATAAGGTACGAGCGCGCGCGGCTCTGCTCTGGCCGAGTGGAAATGGGAATGGCGGCATTGTATGGAAATTCGCGCGCGGGAAGACGCGCGTGTGCCCGCCACGGCGGAGGTGCAGTCACCGCGTGGTCTACCGTTGGTCGCGCGCCCTCACTCCGTCTCGCTCGCTCCGCCCGCGCAATTGTCTGCGCGCGCTGCCGCGCTTGTCATCTCGCCGCGGTGCTGCACCTCGCGCCGTGTCTTCCTTATCGCTGTTCTAACGCTTTTCTAGAAACGGTTTTTTTCTTAATTTAAAGATAACATTTTTTTTAAAAAGCATTTCCTGTAATTCTGCTTTGTTAGACTGCGCGTCTGGTATTTTTGGAGAGGATCGAGGAAAATTTAAGAGTTAACGAACTCGTTATATATGGGTGTACTTAGCATATGTTAATTTTTAAGTGTACAAAGGACTAATTTTCGTAGTTTTTTGCTTATAATTATATAAATACAATTGTATTAAAATTTACTGGACAAAGGGGTATGAGGACACACTGTGAAGTGAACCAGAGGGCTGTAACGAACTACAAGTAGAAGCATTTAATTTTGAGTGAAAATTCATTCATTGTAATCTAGTCTTTATGAAATTACAATAAACTCTTCAGTCTCAAGTACCCAATTAAATTTTGTCCCTCCGTAATTAACGCCACGTGTACCTTTTCTCGCTCTCTTTTTTGTGATCGATCTCTGCCGAATCCTATTTCGATGATATTAAATTCTTGCATCATTTTAATCAAATGTGAATGAAATTACAATGGAACCCTTTGCCAATGGCCAATAACGATGATTATTCGGCGAATTCAGAATAACGCAGATCCAATTACTCGAAATGAATGAAAAAGAAAAATGCAACAGCCACGAACGCACACCGTCACAATTATCGAATTACTCAGCCAGGCGCCCCGCGCCCGGCTCGTCAAATTAGCCCCGTAACTAGAGTCCATCAAGCGTGCCCTCCAAAAAAGCTCCCGCCTCGCTCTCCGTCCTCCCTACTTATTTTTCTCCGTCCGGCTCGATCGCCGCGGCCGTCCGTCTTGGTCTATCCTCGCGCTCCGCCGCCTCGTCTCGCTTTCTCCCGCTCGTAATGTCCCTGTCAGGAGGAGCGGCGAGCTTCACTCGCGCGCGCATCGCAGCCCACGAGGGAGAGAAGGTAGGGCCCATAAAATCGGACGGCTTGTCTCGGGACGCCGTGAGCCCGAGTGTGGCAAAAGGGAAGAGAGGCTGCCGGTGCGCGCGGGGCACACGTACACGCGTTACACCCGTACACGCCGCTGCACTTGCGCACCTTTGCTTTATTGCGCTCGCGCTCGTATATATTTTTATACTTCGACAAGAGCAACGGGTGCCGTCATTATTTCCCTGTCTCCCTTTCCTTTCTTCTTCGCGCTGCTTACTTCGTTCTCCTTCGTGCTTTTTTTTCGACGTTCTCGCTCCGCGATTTTTGGGAGCCATGAGAAAGGGAGTTTAGGAGCCGCCTACTCGAGCGCGAGGGTTAACTAGATTTATTATTGAAAATTAAAAAGGATAAGTAGGTGTATTACAAGGCGTTGCATTGCGAGTCGTACGTGGCAATTAGATTTTCGAAATAAGAGTTTCAAAAAAGGCGAGTAATGACAGCAGGTGGAAAAGTAACGATTTCACAAAGGAAAATAAACGAGGTTAACTGTTGGACTAACGATATTCAAGAAGTCAGACTGACAAAGAGGCAGGCTTCCAGGAGGTGAAAAAGGAGAACAACGGACTGGCTCATATCGTCGCGCTAGAAGTCCTCGTTTCTTCATTTTTTTCCTTCGAGCATTTTCCGTTTCGAGGGAATATATACGTCGGTCTATTATTTTCACGGGTGCCGGCGCTCTCTTAGCATACAGTGGCATATTCCAGCGCCGGCGGATAATCGAGAATATCCGCTGACAGTGCCTGCAACGTACACCGTCCCGGAAATGAAGCAATTCAATTATGTGTCGCTTATAATACTTGTAGATTAATACGGCCGTCGCCGGGCGCCCGCGATCGTTTCCTTTTTTTATCCCAGGCGTCGTTGCTGAAAATTGCGCGGTAATTCATCAACTCGTTTTTTCTTACCCGCGCGCTTTCAAGGCTCCACGTAGTTTCGTAACGTCTCGCTTCCGTTTAAAGCTGCACAATTTAAAAAAAATAAGACTTTGCGATCTCGCGCTCGGTATCATCACCTCGAACTTGTTAACAATTAATCAACAGCGAAGATAAACAGGGCGAACGATCTAGCGGCTCGAAAAACAAAGGAGAAAGCCGGGATTAAATCCAGCGCACTTGGCGCCCTTAAAAATACATTTATCCTCGTCGCAATCTATCGCGTCAATCCAGAATCAATAAAGCTCGACTGCGTCGCGTTAATTTATTTAATAACAAGTGCACCGACCCGAAAGCGCAGCGCACCTCTCGTTCTTTCTCTCTGCTCCGCACTCCCTCCCCTTCCTCGGCGGATATTTTCTCGAACCTCCATCGGAGATACCCGCGTACTCCCCGACAAGTTCACCTCTCGCGATCGAGGAAACTATCAATTATCTCCGGCAATCATCGCCGGACCGAGTTGGCCCCGCGCGCCTACGAGATACATCTCCGCTTCGGAGAAAATCGCAGGCAAGGTCGCGAGGCGCGCAAGTGAGAAAAAAAAGAAGCGAGAGAGAGAGGAGGAGATAAGCGAGGCGAGGAAAAGAAGAGGTAAAAAAAGAGGAGCGCGTTCTTCGCGCGCCGTAAATTATCGTCGGGAGGCGAGAAGAAGGAGAGGAGGAGGACGAGCTCGCGATAAAACCACCGAATAAAATTTATAGGACGTTTTACGGAGTCGCGCGAGCGAAGGAACTAGAGGGAGGGAGAGAGAGAGATTGGTGTCAGGAAGAATCGAGCGAGACGCGGCGGCGCGCACGCGCGCGCGAGAGGTCAAGTCGCTCTCGCAGGACCTCCTGCGGTCGCGAGCGCGCGCGCAGATATCCTCCTCGTAAAACGTCCCCCGGGCCCCGGGGCTGAGGGACAGGTGACCGGGGAAGCTCCTTTGATCGGCCCGTGAGATTGCCACGGGCGCGACCGCGCCTCGCGCGCTCATGCGAGCGTCCCCGGCGCGCGATGTAAATCATTACCGGCCGCCTGCCCTTTTTTCCCCGCCGCGGTCCTCTTTTTTCCGCGCGTCGATGCGCCGCGCTCTCGACACCTCGCAGATTACGAGGCGACGCGGTCGAAGGTCGAAGTCAACCCCCGTCGAGATTTTGCACGTCGTATATGCACGCGGTATTGTGTGCGATTCGAGGTGACAGCGGGACGAGATTTCTGCCTTTTTTTTTATCGCGTTTTCAGAACGAGAGTGACGCTTTGGTGTATACGAGTGTGCGTCGGGATCGTTTCTTTCGCGCGCCTTTCCTCGGGCGAATTTTTTTCTCACGATTTATATTTCTTATCGTGGCGAAATTAAAATTTTGTTTCTTTTTGAGCGTTCAGAGTATCAGTCGCAACGATTTTTTTTACTCGAGCGACCGCCAAGCTTGCGGTTCTGTAGAAACGTCAAGGGGTATCAAAGCGGGAGAGCCGACAATTTGAATTTGAATGGCGAAATCCTAATCCAATGGCCATTGACATCGTCTTTTACGGCGGACCATCGGCGACTCCGATTTTACGGGCGTCGCGCGCGCGTCCAGCGCACGCATAACCCCTCGTAATACTTATCCCCGACTCCGAGCGATCTTTTTCTCCTCTTCGTGTACAGTATCCTCGTGGTCGGAGCGAAACAAGCGAGTCCCTTACATATAATTACGAGCGAAATCGTCGAAATCGTAGTTAAGGGGGGATCCTTGCGCCGAAAATTGATCACGTAGGACCGGCTCGCCTGTTATTATCGGGAATAAAAGTCACCGCTACCAAGAGAAATTTGTGACAATCGCGCTTCCCTCACCCCTTTCTCCGTGCTTCTCCTGTTATTCTCTGGTACGAGTGCGCGGACACACCCTCATTTCTCGGGTGGCTCGTTCGACCGATATAACTATACCAGTCGATGTGTCCTCGAACGTGCTGCAGGTGGTATATTTTTTCTCGCTCGCGTTCGCCTCCTTTTATTCGGTCCGACTCCTTTATTCATTTTTTTCTCCCTCTCTTGAAATTACTTTGATGTTCCACAATAAAGTGTTATTTATTACGAATACGTCACTAAACAAGAGAGTTACGTAAAATAATTATAGTAGTTGTTTTCAGAGGTGCTCAGGTTCGAAACTCGACGCAGTTTTCAAAAAAATAAAACAAAAATACTTTGAAATAATTAATTATCAATGAAAATTTTTTTATTCTGAAAACTAAATAAACTTCTTAAACAAAAAATCACATAGTGAACGGATTCTTAATATAGATCAAGATATATAAGGCTCTAATGACATACACGCAACCGTGAAAATTACCGTAAAAAAATATCTCGAGAAAAGTACACCGTAACAATCTCCCTCCCTAATCAATAATAAAACCATATCCCTCGCGGCGATGGTATCGCCGGACAAAATAGGAAGCTCGTTACGGCGCGCGGCCGTTTCCGCAATCGTCCGTTGCGCCAAGCTCGCCGCGGCGCAGGAACCCTCGAAATGTCGAGCGGCATTATACGGGCACTCGCGATCCCTGGAGCGTGTCGCGGCCGCCACGGTGTCCCAATAGCCCGCGGACGGCCGCCGCGTGAAAGCCGCTCGATTCGCGAGTCCTCCCTTTCACGCGCGTCAATCTCTGAGGCAACAGCGGCGCTCGGGGGCGCCGCGGCTCTCGCTCCTCGGCTATCAGGGATTTTTGACAAAAGACGCGCCTGCTGCAACGCGTGCACGCGCGCATAATGCGTCTCGCCTTTCCATTCTCGCGCGCAGCCGGGCGTTGAGGCCCTCGGGTAGCCGTCAACCGCCCGGACTGATACATTTTTTCGTTTGGAATTAACCGAGTGCTCCGCTTGGTATTTTGATTGCGCCGCGCGCTTTCCGAGTCGCCTTGAAGTATCTCTTCATTTTCAGGTAAGTACAGGCCTCGCGTGAAGTCGGCGCTCTCGTGTACGGTGCGCGCATTAACGAAGTATTAACGATACATTGTCGAGCGAAGTCTCGCTGCCGGGTACGCCGCGCAGAACGAAGGCCGATTATGAATCTTTGATTACCCCCAATCATCTCACGTGAGCACTCGACTTCAAGGCGGCGTTGTTTAATAGCCCGTGACAGGCTCCTGAGTTTCACTTCAAGCATCGGCGCATCAGGTGCGATGCACTCGCGCACTTCTACTTCGGCTGGTATATATACACCGTTCGCGCGCATCCGCGCCCATTAGAGACGCCCCGACGCCCAACAAACTGTGTAATTTGTATGATTTTTTTTCAAATCGCCGCGCTGCCGCATCTCTCTCCGCTCTAATCGACAGCCGCGATCTGGCTTTTACGCGCGACAGAGTCGCGTGCGCCGCGCCCGAAAGAGCGGAGAAAGAGCCGCGAGGGAAAATTGGAGGGGAAATAAAAAGAATTGCGAGGCGATGCCGCTTAATTTTTCGACCGCGGCACGCATGGCTGCAGCGGAAAATCGTCCCGCGCGCGCCGAGAGAAAAGCCGGCGCACGCGAGTTATATCATAAGGAGTCGCGATTGCGAAGATGGCGCGTGTGTGCGTGTGCGCGAGTGGCTTTTGATGAAATTGAAATGAGGCGAGATAGCGATCGCCTGCGCGCCGCTCGAGTCGCCCGGACTCCTCGGCTTTTTAAAGGATAATGGAGTGCGCGTTTTTTTTTCATTCGCGCGTCGCGTTACGAGCACCGCGGCGAGATGCGCGCCGAGAGAAAAAAGCCGAGTTATGGTTTGTTAGACAATTGCGCATATTTATATGCTTTCCAACTTTTTTCAATGATAAAGCGAATAATAAGTATACATTGTAATTCGTATGTTTAATTACGACGTCGATTGCATTAAGATAAATAGAAATTATCATAAAAACCTTTTTTTACAAAACACACGGTCTTCGCGGACTCGGTGGACTTTCGTACTAAAATGTTTTTTATAGCTCGAGTCTTGGCGGGATAAAAAAAAGTCCATTACTCGAAAGTTTCTACGAATACGTAATGGACGGACGGTGGCGCAGTTAACAATGGATCATCAGCCGCTCGACAATTTCTTTTCTGCAATTCTGAAAAAAAAATGGGCATTGTCTTCCGCTCGGAGTTGGAAGTCGTGAAAGGGCAGAGGCGCGCGGCACGCTCGGCCGAGGAGGCAGACCGCGTTGGAGAAAGAAAAAAAAATGGAAGCCAGCGAACAGAAACGCAATTAGGCACGTGTCTTCATTGGACAAGTAAGACACCGACTCCCGGCCCCCCGCGAGCCACGAGCCACGTCGCGATTCGCTGCGACTGCGAGTCGCTCGAGCCAACTAGTTATTACGGTCACGCGGTGGACATTTGCAAGCATGGCGTATACAAGAACAGTTCGTTTGATGGATTTTATGGAAATTTCGTAGTGTACGTTTCCTTTTAAAAGTAGCGTGCGGGATAATTACCAGGTAGTAACTTACGTAACGAGGACAATTAGACGGCCAGTGAATTTTGATACCCACCTGTAACACAAAAGTAAAAAATGATTAGATAAACATTACAGGAACGAGCTGCATAAATAATATATAGAAAAAAGGTAATAAAAAATAAGGTAAATAAAAGCGAAGATTATGAAGACGAGCAGCGAGGTATGTATTCCTCGATGAGAACCGCTGGAGGAGAGGAGTAAAAGAACAAACGGAGGCGAATGAAGCGTCTCCCGGCCGTCGTCGTGGCTACTTAACGGATTCGTGTTAATGTCGAAGATTCCCGCGGATCCGTTACGGGTGTAGCCTCGGCTGCCTCACGAGGAACCTCCTAATGCGCCGCTCGGAGGCTAATATAATGTATAAAGAACGACATTAAAGACGCGCGCGAGCCGACAAAAACCGGCCGATCGTTCAACGTCGTCGACGCCGCTTGATTGTTTTATAAGTGAGAAATGTTACGGGGAGTAATAAAGAACAATTACCTGCACCGAGCGGCGCGCCGTACGTACACGTACGGTCCTTCGCGTGTCGTGGATTAATAGGATGACGGAGCGGCGGGCATAACGCGCGGCGAGCGCGCGATTATCAATTTTCAAGGAATCGTGCGCCGAGGCTGCTGCACGCCGTCACTTAACTTTAAAGAGCCGATGATCGTTTAATGACAGTCGTCCGCGAGGACAGTTCGAATTGATGAGAATTGCGCCGGCCGAGTAACCGAACGTCGAACGCTCGTAAAAACCGGCGACACTGTCATTACGGCGGACTGCGCCGATGCGGCACCGGAAAAAAACTCGAACGTTTAATACGCGCATCGCCTTACAAAGATATTACGCGCTACGATAATCTACGAAAATAAAAATAAACGGAGGGGATCGAAAATTAACTGCGGCGATAAATTTCATTAAGCGCTGAAATGAATGCACCTATTCGCCGCGCAAATAAACTCTTCCCGCGAAACAATTTAGTCGGGGGGAAAAAAGGACAGGGCCGCGAATCGCACGCACGGGCAATCTTAATAGTCGCTTCACGCGGCGCACAGTGGGTTTCCCGCGCGGTCCCTCCCTCCGCGCGCGTACAGATCGGAATCGCGAAATTAGCTCAGGGAATGCGCGTTATAAATTTATCGGAGGCGAGCGCACGCCGATCGAGAGATCCTGAGGTAGGGACTCACCTCTGACCCGAGGGAGTACCTCCGCGGCGAGTCTCCCGGAGATATTTATTGGAGATAATTACGCGAGCGCTCGTAAAGTTCGCGCGCTGATATCTCGGGTCGCCGCGCCGCGTGTGCTGCGGGGGACGACGACGCGGGGCGCCGCGCGACTTATTTATGCCGGCGGAGGCCCGACGCGACCGGCCCACCCTTTTACGTCGCGCGCCCGCATTTTACGCCGATTGCGTCGCTTGAATTATTGTAATTGAGCCTGCTTAGACGAGATGAAATGCGCATTGTTTTCAATTAGCCTGCGTATTTGCTCAATAATAAGGTCGGGCGAAAAAATCCGGGATCCGCTTTGAGGTGGACCGTTAAGTCGCATTAGTGTTTTGAACGATTCTTATTTTTCTGGGACGCGTCATTGTTAATTACAATTTAAGTTGATGTACTGTACATCGAATTGAAAAATAATTTATTCACTGCGGACTTGCGTAATCTCCTGACGCTTTCAGGATGCGTAAGTGACAGGAATTGCTAAATAACTTGAAACCGAGTCAACTCATCCTCGATTTATTTATTACTCGATTTCGCACTCGCGGCATGTCGAAGTATTATAACTCAAAATCCTTAATTTTAAATCATAAATAAATCGCGCTAGAAAGAAAACCTATCCTTTAAAAAAAAATAGACATACCACCGCAAAGTAGTGTCAGAAAAGGTTACGAGAGGGAATAAAAGATAAAAGGTAAAGTAGCAAGTGGAAAGTTAGTTATCCGCGCTAAATCGATTAGGCGGCGAGGAGAGGAGGTAGGCAAGAAGTTGCAGAGCGAAGAAAGACCACTTAAGCTGGGTGCGCGCGCGCCGCCGCCGCCTCGTGCCTGGCGCATCGACGGAATGAAAATCGATCGGGGCTGGCACCTCTCTCGCGCCTCCTCGAGATGATGCATCGATATCAAAAGCCGCTGGAGTGGTTTCTCTCTTGCCCCCCTCCCCCTCCATTGGTGTACTTCCCTTTGTGTCTCCTCTCCTCCGCGCGTCGCCCCGGCAATTTTAGCACCGCGGCTTCGGAGTTATTCGCAATTTTCTCCCATCCCATCTCGCGCGGGGCCGCGAGATCGAGTTGGTTTACGGCTGATGAGCCGCGGAGACGCGCCGATCGCCCGTCCTCGAATTATACGAGTGAGATAAGCGCGCCCCGCCGATGCGAGGTATTAAGGGCTTATTTAGGGAGACTCTAGCCGTTTCTCGTTAATCTCGAGTGTGTTTAACGCGCCGCGAGCTTTGTCCTTTTTCCGTTTATTCGCCGGAAAAAAATCGCTTTTTTTCTACCCGAGAGCCATCGAACGGTATTGCAATCGCTCGGTGAAATAAAGTCGACCCTCTGTCAGTTACCGGGTTTGTGTTTTAGAAAATAGACTTTCGACAGCAAAAAAAAATGTTATCCTCTCTCTTTTTTTTTAATTTGCATACGCGCTGGAGTTTGCGATATGAATGACAGTTCGGTGATTGAAAGCACGCGGGAATGAATCGCACGAGCCAATTTGCGCGGACCTATATTCGATTTCGGATCGCGCATAGGGCTCCCATCAAAAAATCTAGTTCATTCGACGTTCGATTCGGTTAAAAAAACTCGATTAAAAAATCTCGACGGGCCATACTTTTTTCAATATCGCCGCGCGAAACATCGAATTTCCCGATTCATTTTTGGCCCGCGAGAAACTTTGTTGCGGCGCGAGCGATAAGGTATCACCCGCCGCGAAATCGTCAGCAATCCGCGCGTAATCACCGAGGTATTCGTTCCGCGATCGAATATGAGTCTGTTTTTTGCGCGCGGGGCGCGTCGCTCTCTCGCGATTGCGGCGCGCGGTTCCGCACGCCACGCACCGCCGTCGGACAAAAACACCGGCTATTCTATTACTCTCGCGGGTGCAAACGCAACTCTTCCGCGTACTCCGGGGCCGAGCCGAGGGAATACGCCCTCGTAATCGCCTCGAGGTTACAAGAATGCGCGCCTTATCTTCTTCGATTTTTTCCCCCTCGCAATTGGGAGCGACACCTGCGTCTTGCTGCGAGGTGGGTGCAATCGATACTGCCAATTGTTTCGACGGACAAAGTATCTTTTATCTACTGATGTGAAATTTTTTATGTATTTAGGAGCTGTATCAGTAGGGAACGAGAACGAAGTAATGTCGCATTGTTTCTTTTTTTTAAGGTCGAATGGAGCAAGTAAAAATCTACTTCATGTACCAACCATGAAAAAAGTTTGGGTAAAATAAGGTTGTGGATTGCACAATTACGTCAATTAGTATCAATATATGTTCATAAATTTTTATTTCTTAAACGACAAAAAATGTAGCCCAGTATTTTCTAATTTTTATAAAAACTTTTTATATTTTATTTAAACACTTACAATCTAAAATAAACTCAGAATTTCGTACTTATGTACCTGTTGGACATGTCGTACCATTCAATCTCATTCGAAATTATAAGAGACCTGGACGATAATCGAAACCGTGAGATTGTCACTTAAACAGAGCGGACGCAATAAGTAGTCCCCTCGTGGCCGCTTTTAAATTCGGAGCGATAAGTTTCGTGACGGAGAGCATTGGGCGTCCGTAATTTCATTCCGCGGCGGCGTCGTTAAAAGTTTATCGCGCCCCGCGATCGGTCGCGCTTTCTCACGCGCGGACACGCGTATATACGTATATCCCTCTCGAAGCGATTCCAGCCGATTTCTGGAAAGCAATTTCGCGCGTCCGTGAGCGAACGTGCGCGCCCGCGAGAGAAGGAGGGACTGGCGCGCGGCAATTAAAGCCGGAACGCTACTCGCTCGGCCAAATTAAACCTGGAAATGACTTTGGGACTTCGGCGTGCGCGGGCGACGCGACGCACGCGATTATAACGCGCCCGCACTCGCCGGAGAAAGAGACATTCGCCCGCAGTCGAGGCTCTCTGCTTTCGGCCGATTGAGTCGTGACGGAAGAGGAAGTGCAGCCCGTTCGTCGCTCGAATATGGTCAGGTGCATTTTCATGAGGACAATTTAAATGCGTTTGAAAAATGCAACGGTTCGGTTTTAAAGTCAGCCGCGGGGTCGTTAAAAGTGCCTTAGATATGCTGACTTGATGGATGGAGTGTGCGTCGGGCTAATTGGTGTATAATAATTCTCGACTAAAGGATAAATAATTTATGAAAAGGAGCTATCGGCCAATCTAATTTGTACTGATTCCCATTTTAAGAAATTCGAAGCTCATCTCAAAGTAAAATGCGCGCGTTATTTGTATAATTGATAATCTGTCGACTGTGCCGCGCGCATCGAGCGCTAATTGCAACAAGCGTGTAAAATCATTTTGAAATAAAAGTAATGCAACTCATCGCGAAAAGTTACAAAACGTGCAATTAAACCTCATTAGCACCCAGCCCGCGGCCGTCGCTCTGAATATTCCTCCCGCATTTTCATATTTTCACGTTTGTTTAAAAACGTGATTAAGAGAAAGAGAAGGCGGCGACCGGTCGTTTTCCTTTTGTATACACCGCGCGAGATTTATCATAATTTAATTGTACGACGTAATTGCATTCCCCATACGCAAACTCGCGTGAGACTTATCTAAAATTTAATTAAATCTGCATATCATCTTTATTATAACGCCTTGATGATGACGAGGGGGGACCCCTCTCGAGAAGGTGTGTGCATATCCATCAGGTGGTCCGCGATGCGCGACGTTGAGCCACCGCTATGTAAATTATCGAATTACCTCGGCCGTTCCACGGACTTCCTCGGCCGCTCGCGTCCCCGCCCGGAGCTGTATATATAGCGTAAAATGAAAATCTCGACTAATTTGAGCAGCGGTTGCCACTAATCCCGACCGAACGCGCTTTTATCGCTCCGTCGTATTTATGAGGTGCGTTCTTTTTTTTTAATAATTTATAAGGGATTTGGACGCGCCGCTTCGGATAATTTATCATTAATGCTAATAAGATTTTTCTTCGTGGCGCACAATTACACGTGTAAAGTTAGCACGTTCGTTAGAAATAATAGAATTCACAATATAAGCAAATTAATCATATTTATAAGTAGACTACGTACACTGTTCAAAAAAGTACAAATTTTTTCCAACAATGAAATGCTCAAATTTTACAAAAAATTTGTATGGTTTTTCGTGCACAAAATAATGTGTTTACACAAATTCTTCTCAAAAAGCAAACTTTTGATTTACACAAATTTTTTAAGAATGTATACACAATTTTTGTCGCAAATACTCTTCTATTTTTTTACATACAAGAAAACGAACAATCCGACACCGTTACGTCAAAACTCTTTATTCCAGCTTTATAAAAGTATACGTAGGTATACGTTACCTTGCTTCCTTGCACAACAGCTGGTGCGTCGAGTCGGTCCGGCCGGGCGACGGCGCATCGGGCGCGTCGATTTCCCGCGCGCGCACCGCGGCCACCTTTCTCAATTAAATTAACATTTAAGAAAAGCGCTCGGCCGGCCCGCCGTCTACCCAGTCACCGTGACGGCTTTTCTACCGCTCGTTTCTTTCCTCTCTCTCCCATCTAAGTAACGCGTTGACGGGAAAACCTCGCGCAAGAGTTCGCAAACACGACGGTAAAAAGGAAAAAAAAAGCGAGGAAGAGGAGCGGAGGCGCGCGCGCGCGTGACGACGCGCCGAGACGGTCTAGCCACCGAAAGCGAGCGGCGACCTCCTTATTCCCGCGTTTTTTGCGCGTCGCCATCGTCGGGTGCGCCGCGGGACAAAGGAGGGCTCGCGGGGCAGCCGGCACCACGCCCATCCCCGGGGCTCCGTCCACCACCCCGGCGGCTCGCGACAAAAGGATTGCGAGCGCGGGGCTGCCGGAGGTCGCGCGTTTGCACGCTCGCGGGGAGAGGAATTAAAAGCCTCCGGCGAGGACGGCCTTTCGATTGGACGCTGTTTTTCGACGGACTTTCAGCGGCAATAGTTTCATTTTCGTCGTTTCGGATACGTTATTTTTCTTGGTCGATTTAAATTAACTGCTTTTGAAAGGTGATCAGTTCGGTGTGTTCAAAACACGTGTGTTTAGATGAGTTAGAATGTGTAGAGGAAATTTGGAATTAGATATGAATGTCTTTCGGTAGTCACTGATGTTTTAATGAGAGATTTTCGATAATTTATTTCTTTTTAAGTAATTTTTAAAATGTGGAACCTAATTTTATGTAAATTTTTCTTTTCATCTTTCCCGTAAATTAGTAGGAGATATTCTAAACATAGTTTCATAATAAATCAACGTGAGACTACTCTTAAATATCAATAAATATCACTTCTATTTATAAATTTAATGTTTTTATTAAGGTCCACATTAAATATTTGTTAATTATTCCTAAGGAAGCAATTTTTTAAATAAAACAATCAATATTTCACTTTATACTTCGAAACTAAACTTGGCCACAATTTAAATTCTCAGACAGCGATACAAATACAAAAAGACACAATATCGGAGGAATATCCGTTTCATAAAGAAGGAATATCCCTTTCATTGGGTAGGTGAAATTACGAGAAAAGCCCCCCTGACGGTATACGAGTCATTATTTTGGCCGGGCCGCGCGTTCATTTCGCAGTCGGTACTCGGCGGCGCGTCGACGAGTCCATCATGCGCGATGCCGATTTCGTCTCTTTTCCCTTTTCTTGCTGTCTCTTCCCTCCTCCGTCCGGCTCTAACGAGAATATCTGGCGGCGAGAGTGTACACACGGTCGGAGCCGGGCGGGAGGGGGGTGAGTCCGGCCGGTGGTCCGGGGGTGGCCCCTAACTCTCCGATTTGAATCCGCAGCCCACGAAATAATTTCGGTAATCCTCCCATCGGCGGATTAATAGCCGGCGTCCCCCCCGGCGGTCGGCGCCCCGGGACGCAACTCGTCAGCCACCGGGCGCGCAGAGAAAAGCCCGGGCGCGTGCCTTAAATTCCGCGTATTAAAAACGCCCGCCTGCGCTTCGGCGCACCGTAAGTATTTCGAGAATGCGATATCGACTGTCATGATAACAATTGCTGTTTCAGCGCGCAATGATTTCGGCGCGCGCTTTTTTGCCTCAATTTTGTAAGGTATTCAAACGAATTTCTATACCCGATTAATGGGGCTCTCGTTTAAATTCTAAAAAGAATAAATTATAATGAATATTTTAAACGCCGATCGACGCATCAAGAGCAGGATTTTTTAGTTTTTGTTTACTATTTACATTTTAAATACAGTAGCTGTTACAAAAATAGCCACATTAATTCCTCGACGATAAATCATTTCGTAATGAATTCGTAACATTGACGCAATTGCCGTGTCGCGCGTGCACAAAAACAACGTGAACTCTCCACGTGCAAGTGGCGCTCTTTAATTTTAGAAAGGAAAAAAGCTAAATGGAACCCTTGCGATCTAAACCGAGCCTTACGGCTAGAATTCGTTCAAAGCCATTACACTTTCCGGTCACACCGAGGCTCCCGCACAAAGGGTCGCGCATTTAGCCGATAAACGGCAACGAGAGCGGTGTGTGGGCGCAGTCGGCGGGATTCGATCCGCTCTTAACGAATCGCCTCGTTTTCGTTCCTTCCTTCCTTCCCGCGCGCCTGCTATCGAGCGGTCCGGCCCGTATACGCGCACTCGGAGCTCTCCCCGAGGCGATGCGCGGAACACGTGCCGCCGCCGCCGCTCCACGGCTGCATCAATTCTGTCAATTGTCAATTCGAGGGGGGCCGCCGCCGTTTGAAGTGTGCGGTTCCGCGCGCCGACTGCGTAATCCCATTTCGCGGGGGAGAGGGGGAGGAGAGCCAAAGAGCCCCGGAGCCACTTTTACCGAATTAGATGCCGCCGCCACCGCGAATTTCCCTTTCGCTACGCGCACATGCGATTTTCGAGGCGGCCTCGGCATATTTACGCGGTTGCCAGTACTTTCCTGGATTGGAAGTGCTCGTAGCTCCGAGGAATTTCGCGATGGGGTGTCGCTGCATTATCGAAATGTTGGCTTGATGCTACAAGTTACGTTTAAGTGTTGGATGGAAATAACCACTTTGTTTGAAGTACATGGCGTGGGTGCTAATTTAAAAAAAAATAAACGGCACGTTTCTTGAAAATTTTAGTTTTTTGATTACAGGCCTATTTATTTCAGCCGATTATTAAATAATTTCCCCCAGTTAGTATTGGGCTGTTTTTGAAGATTTAGGTATTGTTTTAGAATTTTAAAAAGTAAAAAATAATAATTACGCCGAAAAACGCTATAGCGTGACTGGACTTCACTATGTCATGATGTGTCGAAGTCAACGCTGCATCTCAGCGGTTTAAATTTCAAGCAAAATGCGCAGCCAAGGCTTACAGCGCCTTCCGAAACTTGTTATGCCCTCGAACTCCCGATAAAAATCAGCGAGCACCACTTTGTCGTAATTATCGGTTATTTTCGACGTGACATCCTGTGCGCGAGATTCAGGGTAAAAGGACACGAGGAGTCACGAAACTTTGTACTTTGCAGAGCCGTGAATTTTGGCACGACAGATGGTACGCGATACCGCTAATTATACATTTATTTTGAGCTCCCAGTTGATTTTTTTCATTTACCCGCTTGCCCGCTTTGCGATTGCTTTCGGCTATTACGAAACGGCTATACGTAGTGATTGGAGTGACTGATGGGAAAATCGATCAAGATTCCTGCAATTTTGTTAAAAAGATCAGCACAAACATAAGTGTGCACTTCTCTCGATACACAACATTCGACTTATCCCTCATCAAATTATTTAGTGGATTTTATTACGTTTATTTAGTTAATCTGTATAATACATATACACAGTGCACTTTATCAGTATATTAAAAAAAATTCTCAAAATTAAAAAAAAAAAAAATGAAATCCCAAACTCTAGTGAAACGTATAAATGAAAAGATATTATTCATCTAGTGGATCGACGCCGAAAACTTGAAAAATAAAAGAAAAAATTCACTTCAATCAAGCGCACAAAGGGCAACAGCATCGGCCTTCCTCAAAAGCCACAGAACGCAGGGCGAAAAAAAGGGGACCACTCGATAAAGGTCGCCCCGACACGACGGCGGCGCTGGTGGCGGGCAAATGCGATTTGCCAGGCAATTTGCGGCGCGACAAAATTTAAATCGCAAAGCACATTTGACGTGAACTCGTTCCGGATGAAAGTGGAAGGGCCCGCGGGAGACAGGGGAGCGCAGCGGGAGGGGGG
>UXGC01000435.1:0-111510 GCA_900480045.1 Eurytoma adleriae
TGCATCGCTCCCCAGCGTTTCCCCCCCCCCCCTCCCCCCTTCCCCCGCCAGTCGATAAAGGACCGGTGCGCGAACACGTGAGCCCGTTGTAATTCGCCGGCGGCGCAATAAGTTATAAAGCGAGGGTCGGGCATCCCCCGGCAATTAAATGCAAATTGTCAAAAGATTTCGGCGGGACTCGCGCGCTGAATTGATAAAGCTCGCGAGCGGGAATCGATTCGCGATCTGATTGCCGGCGGGCCGCTGGAACAGCGAACCGTGAATTTTTATTGTCGAATAAACAAATGATTACTCCCCGACGCGGATCGGTTCGCTGCGCTTAGACGAAGGTCCAGCGCCGGCCTGTTATCATTCATTGAGCTATTCGTTTTGTTTCGCCGGGATTTCCCGGCGCCGATGCGCTCGGAAATATTCATACCAGATAATGTTTACGTGGGAGTATTTTTTTTTAGCTATTGTTCTATTTTTTTTTTCGTTCGGACGCGAGCGCGTTCAATTTAAATTTACATTTTTTTTAACGTCGACAGTCAATGGCTCTGCGTAGATTTATTTCTGCTTTCCTTCGATGCGGGTCGAATATTCATTTTTTTTTTGTTTATTTTTATATAATCGCACTTTTAGCGCATCCGCTGACATTACTTTTGTTTTGCAAGTGAAATAGACAAACGCGATGCGCTAGAATAAGCACATATTTTTCGCGAAATGTTTTAAAATAATTGTTTGATTATTAACTATACGTATTGCTGTTTACATTTTTATTGTACATTTCTATTTCTAACGGTCGACCTGAATACTATTGCAATTTGCTTTTCTAAGGGTAATATCTGCGGCCCGGCATCAACATGAAAAATTAAGAAATTAAGGCGATTAATGAGATTTCTAAAGAGAACGGGACTGTAATCTAGATTATGACTTAATCCAACCGAAACAATCAGCGCTCACAGACTTTTCCTGTATTTATTATTTTTTAATTTTCCTCGTTCACGATTTTTTTCCTATCGCGACTCTTTCTCGCCTTTCTACATTTCTTGAATTTGCCTTCGCTATAGTGTTCTTTGTTCCGAAGGCTCTTTTTCCCTCGGCCTTGGCCATCGCCAGCTCGACTCTCATTTCAACCTTCTTTTTTTTCTCATTCTCCGTCCTCGGATTCTTTGCAGCCTCTTCTTTAACTAATTTAATCATTCCTCGTCCTTTTTTCATTCTCGCTTTCAGCTTGAATTCTCCGGTTAGTAATCATACTAAATCCATTGCGCCTCGCAAAATCGCCATTGTTCCTTTTTCTGTGTCAATTAAGCTCAATCTTCTATTCTCGTCGCGCACTACTCTGCTACTATTTATTTTCTATTACTCTACTTTTCTTTATTTTATTGTAATATCTTACCAAAAGGTATTACAATATTTATTTAATAAAGATCAAGTTAGTTATTTCACAAAATGTTCGTAGGAAAACAGTATAGGTGCTTACTCCGCGTAAGTAGAGGTGTAAGTAGAAACAGACGAGTACAGTCAGACGTACTATATTCTTTAAATAAATAATATTTTTTTCTTCCGACAAACGATGTGAGCTTTGATTGTTCATTTTAATACTTTTCATTACTAGATTTTTGAAGGAATTGCCCACAATACTTTTATAAACATCTGCAATTAGAAAACTTTAAACCTGGCACGTTATTATACTTAATTAAAAGTAAAAAAGAACTCGCGAAGCTATCGGAACAAGTAACTTCATCAACTAATAGCGGAACACTGCAGAAAAAAAATCGAAATTGGTCGCTTGTTTAACTGCGTCCGATCGAATTCCAGTTTCGGTATTCCCTGGTAATTGGCCCTCCAGTCGGTAATAGTCACCTCCGCGACAACGGGCCGAAGATCCCCGGGCCGGGGCGATATTGTGCGCGCGGCGACAATCCCCCTCGCTCTAACAAATCCCGAACCGATCGCTCGCGCGACCGCGTCGCGCAGGGCCTGCGGTGATGCCCGGCGCCAGCTTATATATATACGCGCCCGCGCGCAAGTCAGTTAACGGCTTGCGGACGGTCCGCTCGCTTGGCCTTTGGAAACAAGTTCCGAACGCGCCCGGAAACACATACAATTACGCAAGTTCGCTCTAGGGTTTTCCGTCGATTCCACCCTGCGCTGCCCCACCCCCGTCCGGCGGGGGTCTCGACCGCGGGCCGCGCGTTATCGGGCGCATTTTGCACCGCGCGATCAAATATTATGCGGCCACGGTAAAAGTTTGAGCGCGACCGAACGCCGGGAATCCCCGGCGAAAATGAACTATAGGAAGAGTTCGTAGCCGCTTAATTTTCTCTCTTCGTTCGCAATTAAAAGGCAATTTCAAAACTTCGCCCCGCCCGCCGGGTTATCGTTCCCAGGTATTTTCCGCTCGCCCGAGTAATGAAGCGAGCGCCGCGCCCCGCGACTTTTTAGCGCCTGTTTGTTATGCTGGAATTACGAAAGTTGAGATTGCTAATTTTTTATAAATCACTTGTTGTGCGACTTGCATAAACGAACGGCTAAATTGCAGCGACTCTTAATGAGAATTACCCCAACTCGTTTTTTTTATTTCGAAGCTGCGCTTCAATCGCAGAGATAATATTAAATCGTCGATGTCTGCCTCAAGTACGCGAGTAAAATTTATCAATAAAATTTGCGAGGAATATTCATATAAAAATTATGAGACACTTTCGATAGAACTTCGTTTATAAAAATTACTTAATGGCGATATAATTTTGCTTAGAAATTAATAAAATATTTTTACAGATTCAGTAAAAAAGTAATTCAGTAATTTTTATTAGAATTTTTTCTCAATGTACATTAAAGTAACAAAATAATTCGTAGAAACATGCGTAAAATATGTCCAGATTGTTACGCTGCAGAAGAAATCTTTCCTCAAATAAATTTTTATTAAACAAACGCTTGCGATTAAAGATTTACCTGCAACAAAAAAGAATTTCGCTGGCTCCCCTTTAATCACAACGTTTTTAGCGTCCTGCCAACTTCGCAACGATCGATCCCGGCAAACGAGATTTCGACAAAGTTCGGCAGCCGAAAAGCTTCTGTTCCCAATTAAGTATTAAACGAAATGCCGGGAAGGCCCGCGGGATTGTAGTACTTGCGTAAGTTTGTCCGAATAGCCGGAGCGCATATGTATACGGGGTGGAAAACGAGCACGCGAGAGGAGCGGGGGCGAGTCGCCGCCTGGTACACCCCCCTCCTCCCATGAAGATATTTTCTCCGAATTGGACGGAAAGCCGGTGGACGTCGTGGTCGGGAGAATTCGCAAAAGTGGTCTGGCCACGGTAAATGAGGGGAATTTGGTCGCGCGAGCGCTGCGTAAAAAAAAAAGAGAAAAGAGAGAGGCGAACGAAAATGTAAGGGTGAAAAGAGCGAGACGCGTGTACGCCTCCTCGTGACGCCGGCACTTAAGAACAAAGTCCGCGCTCCTCGGAAATTCGCCGCTCGCTTCACTACAGACGCGCACACTCGTGCGCGCGGGCTTCGTCCCGTAGGTGTAACGGGCTGGCCGCCCAACCCTCGACTACTATTTTTCAGTCACGGTTGGTAAGTACCTCACATTTTTATGCAATTTAAGAGCGACCGCGACGCATTGTCCCCACCCGGACATTAATTATGTCCCTAAATGACTTTTGCAAAGAATTCTTGCGAATTTCTGCCTCGTTGGCTCTCTCTTCTTCATCAAGTACTAAAAATACTGCTCAACATCTATAGCCGTTCTAAATTATTCATTGCAAACCCGCAATCGGATGAAATAAAATATTCTGCTTTTCCTTTTTAAACATTCATTTCCGGACAATTTGTAACGTAGAGAATCTTGTTCGAGAAATTAATTGGGATGCATCAAGAGAATAAAATATGTAATGCAAGTACATAAATAATAGACAGTGTATAAAAACCACTGCTAATTAACTGGCAATTTCTTCAAATTTATTTTCACTTATGAAGTGGTAGCTAGTTTATATTTTATATTCTGGGATGAACAAAAATAAAAGTATTATTAACATTATTAAAAGTAAAAATAACTTCTACAACTGTACTTTATAAACGACCGTAGTTATATAAATAATTTAATTATAACAATAAGTTTAACTTACGAAATTTAAATAACAATTCTAGACGAATATTTTAATTAATTCATTTTTATGGAAAAGAAAACTATAAAAGAATTAAATTTAAAAAAGCAAGATAAATTATCAATAAGAATGCTGTAGTTTTCTTGATTTTAGTAGTGACTTCATCCACAATGCAGATTTTTTTGGAGTACGTTTTCGATATTTATCATTGTAATCAATATCTATTAGTCCAAATCTAGGGCTGTAATATTTAGAATTATTATTGGCTAATCTATTTTTATTTAAAATATGTATTTATAATATATTTCGATTTTACTTACGTATATCCAGTGGTCCATTCCAGACTGTCTAAGAAACTCCATATTGTGTAGGCTTTAACGTCGCATTTATCGCGTTTTATTGCAGTCAATACTTCTTTCATGTGAGAGTATAAATAATTAATCCTCAAAGAGTCGTTTATTCTTTTATTATCAACAACGCCGTTTTCTAAAATAAATACCGGCGGATTATCGTACGTGTTTTTAATTTTCCTTAATACATTTCCAAGTCCTTCTGGCACTATCTGAATGCACAATTATTTATTTATTAAATAACGTAATACTAAAACAAGTACAGCGAGTTACAATTTTACTTGAAATCTAATTGTTATATAAATGTTAAATATGTTTAAAATAATGATATGTATACTCGACCGAAATAAAATCGTTTAGAACGTGCTCCGAACCGTGCTCGAAAAATCGCATACATAAAAATTTTGATTTTATTTTGTTTTTTATTTTATTCACACGATTTACGTGCGTTCTAAATGAATTTGTTTCGGCCGAGTGAATAATTTAACTGTATGACTATTTGAAAGAACTATTGTAACCAACTAAAACTTTTATTTGTTAAAAAGGCAAAATGAAGATTTAATTATTTATTACTGACTTTTAACCATCCAATATCTGAAGAAGGCCAGCTAGCATTAAGGGTCTGGTTTAATCCACTGTCATTTGGCCAATCTACTTTCGAAACGGACGACACTGGTTCGACGACGCATGAAGTATAATAATTCATACCAAAATAATCGGCAGTGCCTCTAAAAAATAAATAAAACGTAATAAAATCTTCAAAATTGTCAGTTATTAAATTAATTAAGAAAAATCAATAATTATTTCGCATTATGCCACCTTATAAATTCGATCCATGGCTTTGTTAAAGATGGAAATCTCGATCTTTTGTAGCCTTGTTCAATACTTCTTTCTTTAATTCTGTTTTTCATAATGTTAGGATAGTCGCCAGTTTTAGAAAAAATCGGATTCATCACCCAACCGCAATCAAAATCAAACGCGATGTCAGCTGAAGTAGTATCGTTTTTATTTTTTGGGAAGCAGTAATTACATGCTGTAACTAACCCAACTACACCTTTCTGTTCCTTGCGAAAGTTTTTATTATAAGCGTGATAAGCCAAGGCGTGAGCTTTTAATATATTCTGTACGCACAAGTATTCACCGTATTCCGTTAAATTAGTAGCTTTAAAAAACAACAACAAATTACCCTTAAAAAATTATGTTACATTTGTTATGTAAGTACCTGATATAAATCTGTTCAGAATAAATTATTTAAAAAATTTTTTTTTTACCTGGAGCTTGTATAGGAGACCCATACCCCAACTTGCAAAATACATTTGGCTCGTTTAAAGTAGTGAACACCTTTACTCTTCTTCCGAATTCTTTAAAGATAAATTTGGCATAATCAGCAAATATGAAGGCCATTTCTTCATTTAACCAACCACCAATCTTTTCGAGGACTTGCGGGTGGTCCCAGTGGTAAATTGTCACAAAAGGAGTGATCTGCTGTTTTTCTAACTCATCCAAAATATTGTGGTAATAACGAATTCCCTTTGCACTTGCATTAACTGCAAAACCGTTTGGAAAAATTCTTGGCCAACTTATTGAAAAACGAAAGTGGTTAAACTGAAAGCAATATAAAAATTTAATACTGGAAATATAACTTTATAATAAATATTCGAAAAAGTAATACCCCAATGTCTTTTAACAGCTTTATGTCTTGTGGATATTTACGATAAAAGTCAACGGCTTTGTCTCCCGTAGCTCTATTTTTCATTCTATTTGGATATTTATGAACAAAATAATCCCAAATACTTTCTCCTTTTCCTATCAATTATAAATTCAAACAATCAATCCATCAATTATTTCGTCTAATAGACTAAATCAAAATTACCTTTAAAATGAACGCGCTTACACAATTTTGTTCGAACTTACCGTCAACGTTCCAAGCTCCTTCTACCTGGTAAGCCGACGTTGCAGTCCCTATGAGAAAATCTGAAGGGAATGTCAGATCAATTTCTTCATCACTGTTAACTGTCATTATACTTGAAAGTATAATAATTGCGGAAATAAAAAGTTTGTCAATCATTGCAAATGTTAATTACGCGGCTATTGATCGAACTTCACTTATTAACTTACGAAAGTGTACTAAACACGTAACAAGGGACCTCTTATTAAAAAATGAAGAAATAATTTAATTTATTCAAGTTATTGATTAAAGAACAAACACTTTCCTTTCAAAGAATGGGTACTAACAATCATTTTTTAAGATAAGATAAAAAAAAACATTTAAAACGGTATAAGTGATAAGTGTTTTTGTTTAAAAATTTCATCACGAGCGACCGCATGGATTCAATACCGCACTACCGTTATCAAAATGTAAAATGTTCATGAATATTTTTTTTCTTTAAACGTAAATAAAAAAAATACGTGACGTACATAATAGAAGACTATCATTGTATCATAAACCTAACTATTAGCAACAAAATGATTTTACATAAAAATACTTTACAACAATATTCAACAGAACAGAATGCACAGACTGATTTTCAAATAATTACATTATTTAATTAATCATTTTACAGGCGTATTATCAATCCATTCAAATGAACAAATACAAAATAAATGTTATTTAACTAGTAAGCTAGTGATTCGTTAGAATAGCACTATTATTAACTTGCCTCGAGGCGCTACCGCGCCTCTTGATATTTTTGCTTATTATTGTTTTTCATTTTAAGTTATGTACATCTTTATAAGACTTCATCAAATAGTGCGAAAAATATTACGGCAGTCCGGAAGTCGTGTTTCTTTCCTGTATACCTGTGCTTAGAGTAAGGCAGATACTTCTCTCCCTTCTCATGTATTTTTTATAAGCGCATTACGGTATCCCAAGCAGCCACTTTAAAATTACTTGCAATTTTCTAATTTATTACTTTATTATGGACCATCTTCTCTAACAATATTTAAATCTCATATTAAAATTTACAACAGTATTTCTTTACCTTAACACTTACCAATAGCTTTATTGTAATCTCACGCAAAAAACATTCTTCAATTTGATTTTAATTTTAAAGTCATTACTCATTACTCGCATCTTACTCATTATGCAAAAATCATTTCACGTAAGGCGAAGCGTACGAATTGATCCTCAAACATCGCACGTGTGATATCGCACATTCCCCGTGCAATTACAAGAAAAAGCGCAAAAGTCAGAGAGACCGTGACGACGTAATAAAATGACTTAGCTCCGATTGCGCAGTGTCGCGCGAAGCAGTGCAGCAGCATGCTTGCGGGGCCGCGACCTCGTGTGTAATCGAGAGAGAGAGAGAGAGAGAGAGAGAGAGAGAGAAACCGGGGGCAGAAACGGAGGTAGTGAATCGCTGTAGTCCTCGGGGCACCCCAGAAGAGGAAACGCCTCGTCGTCGGGGTGCACGCAGCAGAACGCATTAGCTCGCATAACTCACGGATGCGTGACTCTGACGCACGCATCTCGGTCGCCTATACAGAGTGGGGGGCACGGCCGGGGCAGCGCCACGCCGGGAGATTCTTATCGCGTAATGTAGTGGCGCGCCGACTCGCGGGGCGCACTCCGCGCGTAATATATTAATTGCAAACAATTAACTATTCTTTGCGGCGCGAGGCCGCCGCGGAAATGAGCGCAAGGAGGAGGAGGGGGGGGAGCAGCTCGGGAACCGGGAGGTAAATAACGCTCGATAAGAGGGAGAGGGAGGGCGAAAAGGAGCCTCGCCGAGTGGTAATGGTCGGCTCTCGCGTGCCGTCGAGTAGTTTTCCTAGAGCTGTATACGTACACCCCCGAAGCTCCTTCTCTCTATTTCTGCCTCGCTCCGCCGGTATAACGTATATAAACGCGCCACCGCCGGCTGAGGGGTTTATGCGGCGCGCGCGCGCTCGGGCCCCGCGGAACCCGCAGACACGCTTATGCTTAGCCCGTCTAACCCTCTAACCACTCGACGCTCTCTGCGCTAACGTGAACGCCGATATAGTCGCGCCCCGCGCGCGTTCCCGGGATTTTGCGCCGTAGCCCCCCTCCCCCTTCCCCTGCTCATTCTCTTAACCTCCTTCCTTCGCCGCTCGTCTCTGCGGTTCCCTCTCTTTTTTCTCTCTCTTTCTTTTACTCGCTTTTTTTTTCATCCCTCGTTTCTTTCGTTTTTACACCGGCTTTTTAACGCTAATTTGCCAAGCGTTTGGCGCGTGCGCGGATGGAGTACTCCGAGGGGCATTCTCGTTACTCGTCCAGACAGGGAGCATTCGCGAAATTAGAAAAAGTTCCTCGGTGTTAATAATAAGAGTAAATAACGAGCGTTTTTAAGCGATTACATTGAAAACTTCATCCGAGCCAATTAGTCGCTAAAAGCAATCTTTTACTTGTACTGGACTTTCTTAAAAAGTAGCAATTAACAACTTTCACGGAAAAAAAAAGGAACTCGCCGAGTGCGGGAGCGCGTTGGCGCAGTGAGCGTTGCGCGCTTTTTATTTGAAAAAACATTTTAGCATAAGGGTTTTAAAAGAGCTTTTTTTTAATCCCTCGGAAATAAATAATTTATTTGAAACCATTGATTACGAGGCTGAATGAAATAAATCACCCTCTCGTTTTCTGCTAATTGTACAGTTCAATTAATTTAATGATGAGTGGCAGACCAATAATTTCTTGTCGCATGAATAAACTTTGTAAATATAGTTTCTTATTTTATTGCTTTTAACAATATTTTACACAATTTATTTTCTTTAATAGAATATTTTATGGTTAATTGTTGTTTTCACTCGTGCACTAGCGCTTCCGCACTAATTTTCAGTAGTAATAGGCAGAGTTGATCAGACGCGCCATTCTTTATTTTTATTTTCAGTAAAATTATGCTACAAAGTTTTTTAAATCTAATTCTTATAGATGTAGTTTTATATTTAGAATGTGTATGATTAATGACTACGAAAAAAATTTAACTGTAATTTAAATTATTAATTACATAATATAACCAAATATAAATCATTAAAAAGGAAAAACGGGAAAGTAACGAATTAAATTCAGCGATATCTGTGTCAACAAATTAGTAGCGCCTTTTAAACTTAATATTCTTGCATTTTTAACGTGATAAAAATATTCATTTCGATATTGACTAAAATGTTGCAGATTAAATAATCTTTTCTACATTTTTGCAAATAAGCGTATACCAATTACGAAGCTGTCTAATCGGAACAAAGCTTATTTCTAGGCGAATTCAGTGATTCGTTTTAAATATAGCCAAGCCACTCACAGCTGTTTATATTTGCTCAATTTGTCTTTTCTTGAAAGAAACGAAGGATAAGAGGTGTCCACTCGAAATAGACATAGAGATTCCGACGAAGCTTGTTAGTGTTCTTCCCTTAGCAATTAATCAATTCCATTTCCTGGAAAGGCACCTTTTATTGTTTAACTATTTTCTCTCTTGGCATGATTCGATACTCGATAATAATGCGCATTACACTTTCTCGTTTTTCTCGTTTCTGTCGCTCTTTGCCTGAAAAAATGTCGGAGTTTCTCCTGTAAAAATTACAGAGCTTTTCCAGCAAACCGTCCCACGATTACGTTTTTTCCCATAATTTTTACGGTCAGCTTCACCGTAATTTTTACGGGAAAATTCTTTCAGTGTAGCTGAACTATCAACTAATTAGTCAACAATTGCATAACATACCCTCCTTTCAGCTCGAATATCTGCTCTTACTACGCGCAGTGAAAAAAACGCAATTTGCAATTTAAATGTATTATCGGGAGGAAAATTTTCCAGCCAGATGCCCTCGTTACTCACCGTAAACAAATGCTTTTTTATCAATTATTAAATCAGGAAGAAATTCGTGACGCATCAACGCGCGGACTTATCGAGCCGTTATCGTAACATCGGGCGCGAGCCCCGTATTTTTCGAAAAAATGAACGCGCGGCAATAACCTTTATCGTTTACGTGCGCGCGGGTATCTCGTAGGAGCGCGCGAGTATCGGCACCAGTATCGCGCGAATACGAAAACGAAGCTCCCCCCCCTTTAGCAGTAAAAGTCCGCCCGAGAGATACAGCTGCGAGCTTTCGAGTGGGTGATTTTCCGGCGGAGACAGGGCGGCCGACGCCGCCCGGGGAAATCCCGGCGATAAATTTCGACAAATTGTATTACCCCGGCGTTGTGTACCGCGCGGAGTCAAATGCTCGTACGGCCGGCGTCGAAGCGCACATCCCCGCGCCACATTGCGACGGCGAGGACTGCCGGAGGAGTCTCGGGCCCCGCTTTAACGTTACGCTGACATCCCCGCTTTTTCCACCCCCCTTTCCACCTCGTACCCTTTTTGCCCTGCGCACAGAGCTTTGCCCGTTTGAACAGACTGCGATCACCTTGTAGCGTGTCGGACTGTTCAGCCTGAGCAGACAAATTAAGTTTTAGAATTTTCCCTTTTTTCCTCTCGTTAAAGGTGTGTCAGGATTGTTTAAGAAAATATTTACAAACAATGCTAATGATAGTAAATTAATTTTTAATTTAACAATCAGATATGCTTCATTTCTCTATTATTGCTAAGTGATTTGATTTATTTATAGACTTTTTTAGGTATTGATACCTCGAACTTAATAATTGCCGAGGTAGTGACATATAAGTAGTTTCTCATCTACTTTTTTATTTAACTACAACAGCTACGAAAAATAAAAGCTAACAACATAGAAATAAAATAAGATATTCAAAATTTTCAATCAAAATAACGTATGAAATAAATAAATTTCATTATAAATTAAAAGAATATTGGTTGAAAAGAATTGTCTGACTATAGCTGTCTGTTACTACTTAAACGTTCTAAAATAAGGCCTAGAAAACTTGACCGGTTCAAAATAATTTTCTTTGCAATAAAATACATTTTTTTAATTAAAAAAATTAATTTAATTAAACAACCTCTTTTAAACTTTCAGTATCGTGTGTCTCCTATGCTCATTATTAAACCTAATTCATTTCTCGAAATAAGGTAAAATATTACACTTAGCATTTGGACAGGCAATTTATTAACTAAATTATGTCGCATACCTTTTCCAAATATTTGCAAAATCCTTCATTTTTCTTCTCCCTTTTATTTCCTGATAAAAGTATAAAAATTTGGAATTCCACCACGAAACTGTAATCGTTCTTTTTAGCCCGAAAAATCCAGCTCTTGCCATTAACGTTACTCACCGTTGCGCAGTGTTCTTTTCCTTTTATTCTCTTTCTCTTCACCTCGGCGAGCAAAATTTTGTTCTCATATAACCACATCGTACCTACTGAGCTGTGGAAAAACGCCGCGATATTGGATTCGCCCGGCGAAGAGACTGAAAGTGTGCTTTTTTTAAGTTTTCTTTTGGTATAGTTGCGAGTGCGTTAATACGCGCTACTGTGCATCACTAGTTTCGTACTCGTAAAAGCTTTTCTTTCGTCCATTTGTTACAGGCTTGTGCTTATAACCCAATTCACAAAAAGAGATTTATGATTTCACTCCTGTCGGCGCATGACCGCTAATGGATGCCAATATAAGTTCATATTTATAAAAAAATTAGAACTTTACAATCTTTATTCTTTTTTATTTATTTTTCAGTGGATGCAATTTCGAAGAGAATGTTTCGTTTGGATTTTAAAGAAACAATAATCACTGTTGAAATTTTTGAAAAAGGAGTCTGCAAATAAAAGTAAACTATTTATATTTTCAGTTACAAAATCGTTAAAAATAAATTCTGAGTTAATTTTCTTTGTATATTTTGTACCTAACTTTTTCCAGACTATCAATGACGCAACCATTTGAATAAACTTTGCTATAAAGTACCAGTTATCTTTATCCATAGATATGACAAATTTGCATCGCCCAGTTCAAAGCAAAGAAACGAAATAATTAACAAAGCGCGGTAGATAAAAAGGAGAAAAATGGATGAAACGTGAAAGACGATTTGAGAAAGCCGATTACGGAGGGAATAGCGTCGAGAGCCTCCTTTGGAAGGAAGAATTCGCGCTTTTTCCCGAGCGCCGAGGCTGATTTGGTTCTAGCCGGTGTGTAGCCGCCTTCCATCGCGCGCGGACACTTTTTTCAAGCCCAAAGCTTTTCAAATCGCCTTCAAAGCCTCTCTCCTACTATCTGCCCCCCTCCACCCCGTCCCGGGGTGGGTCGCCTCCGCCCTCTCCCTCTCTCTCTCTCTCTCTCCTTATTCTCTTTGTGAGGACGTTTCCGAGCTTGGTTCCGCGCTATTGTGCAGTTTACTTTATTGCGGGCATTCGTCTTGTCGGTAATATTCGGCCCCGAGAAACTGCCTATTTTATCCCTCTTCCACTATCTCTTCCCTACCTTCTGCCTTTTTATAACCCCCCACCCGATCTACCCTTTACTCGTTTCACTTTCCATTTTTCGCCTCCTTTTTCTTTTATTTATCGCGGTGGCACGGCCTGTTTACAGTACACCGTAAAATGCAAAATAAAATTATCTCTTTTGTTTAAGGTGCGCGCGGGTGGTACGGTCGCGTTCGCCCCGCGGTGCACGCGCTCCTCGCCGCCGCGTCCGCGAAGGCAAACGAAGTCTCGCGTGATAGCGCGCGCGAAGCCGAACGAAGTCGAGAAGCGAAAAGCTGACTGAGACGCTGATGCGCCAGCAGCTCGAGCGTCAGCCGCGTGCCCTCGAAGGGCTGCGCCCACGCCGCTGCAGAGTCTGAACAGTATACGTGCACAACGTAATTCGCGAAACTGGTGGCAGCTATTTTCACCCGCGAGCCCTTTAAAATTCATTCCACCTCGCAGTGTTCCTCGTGCTGCGTCCCTTGCGCCGGTGTTTTCGCGCCGTAAGAGAGAGAAATGAAAAAAGGAGGCGGGTCTCCCCCCGACTTGGCAGGCCGGCGCGGCCGCGGATAAGAGACCGCTCGCGAGCGGCATAATTCAGACTAATAAGACGTAATATTCTTAGCGTGGGACGCGCGCGGCGGTCGGCGGGACCGCTTTTTGGCAGGCTGCCGCCTCACGGCTCCCGCCGGCGGCTGCGGCGAGATTAATCGAAGCCGGCGCAGCAGCTGCCGCTGCTGCTGTTGCGCACCTTTTAATTTGCTTTTTCAGCGCCGGATTATTCAGTAAGATGCTCCGCCGATTATGCGGCGGTCCCGCCGTGCCTGGCGATCTGACCGAGCGCTTTTTCAACGATATTCGCCTTTTCGCCGATAGCTTGTCTCGAGTTTCTGCCGATATTTAGATGTTGAATAAAAGAGGTGTTTGTAAAAATAGAATAGACCTGCGCTGACGAGACAATTTATTTTTGCCAATATTCCGTTTAGCACGATATGGCTATCGATGAACACCGAGAATAGTTGAAATAAAATCTTAATATCTTCAATGTTCTTATCAATTACTAAACATTATATATCTATGTCTCTTTCTTCAACAAGCAGATTTGAATTTTCGTATTACTGGATTGACAATTGTATTAAATAGTTAATCAATTATCTATGTATTCTGTATCTGTTTTATAAAATTTATATGATCATTAAAAAATTTGTTGAAAAACAGTGATCAAATAATACAAGCAGCACGTATTTACTCATCGATATTACAAAAGTAAATGTATCTTTCTATTATACAACTAATAATTCAACTAATAAATATGATTATTTTAAAATGACATAATTTACGCGAAATCAATTATATCGTAAAAATTGTTGAAAACAATTATAAACTATTTTTCCAGTGGAAAATTCTGCGGCTGTAAACATAATGTACAGAGCGGGTCTATTGTGTACTACTTGCACGTATCTCGATCACTCGTGCAATTCGTTTCAGTCCGTTCGAAATAACCAATTCACACGGAACGCAGCGGAAATTCTAGCGGGGCTATCGATTCGTGCGCGCAATCGCTGAGCTAGTTAAAAGAAAAAAAAAATCCACTTAAACCTCTTTACAGATCTATTTATAGCCACTCCCGGGGTTCGCGGGAGCCGGGGCAATTCGCCGCGGAGCGACTCTCGCAAATCGAGAAAAATTCGCGCGGGACTAAACGACAAATCGCCGAGGAATTGGGATCAATCGCGTTTACTCCCCGGGTGCGTGAAAAGAGGCGCGAAATCCGCTTAACCCGAGATTGAGCGAGCGACATCTCCATTGTCGCGGGAACGACTCATCATCCGGATATCGATGCCTCGATTCCACTGAAAGGAGATAGGTGAGAACCTTTTTTTCCCGCAGAACGCGATGATCCCTGTGAAAAAAAATTTATTGTATCAGCGCCGGTGGTTCTCTCGTAAACTAGATTCTGTAAAATAAGTTCCTCGAGAAATCGATCGAATGTTTAAAAACGAAATTGCAAATTTTTTTCGCGACATTATTATCACGAATAATAGTCTACCTCCAGTTTTCAAATTTTCGAGATATTTAAGTTTTAATGTTTGCATTAAAAGTCAGATGGATCAGTTTGGATATTAAGGTATCTAAAACTGTAATTATAATCAGTTAATTAAACTTTTGAGGAATAGTGTTCATGTTCTCTGTAAAGAAGTAAAATTGTTCCATTAATGCGGGTGTGCCGAGAAGCTGTCGTAATTTATTGTAACTAAATTAGTAATTACATACAACAAGTAATTAAACTTCCTTTAAAAGAATGTAAAAAATAATCAGGATACTGCAGTAACCGTAATGTTAGAAAGGAGAATTTTACCGCTCAAATATAAAAACGACATTTAATACGTCATAAACGTCACATTTAATTTTTTTAAAGGCAAAATCTGTCGGGAAAACCGTGAACAATGCAGGCGTCGCTATCCTTTTTAAATTAATCGTTACGCCCCGATTAATCCAGCGCCTGTCATGCCCTCCGAATTTCCGTTTCAACAAATATCCCAATAAAACACAGTGGCTGACAGCCGCTCGCGCCGCGTCTCGGACTCGCGGGATCGGCGCTAAACGCGCGGGTCGATTTCGGCGAGCGCGAGCCTCCGAAAATCTCAGCCGGCTGGAGCCGCGCGCGCGGAGCGAGAGGGGACTCCTCGCGGCGCACCGACTCCCCTGACAAATGTGCCTGGCCTAGTTCGAGTCGGCCGCAGCGTCGCACACAGCCTTGGCCGGACATACGCGAAATTTACCGCGTATTAATTGTCAAATTTATCGCCGAGCTTTGGTCGCGTGCTCTGCCCCTTTCTCCTCGCCTCTTTTGATTTGTATCCTTTCCGCGAGCCTCTCTCTCCCTCCCTCCCTCCGCGTCGCTCTTAATCCCGCGCTCTCTTTTCTTCGCTCTCGAGAGCGACGAGCCTGGCGCGCGCTTTTATTTATTCTTTTTTTTTTTCGTCGCCTCCGTGTTTTCGCTCGCTTCGCGTCTATCGATCGCCGCGCCGGAAGCCGGGCTACCGCGCTGAAAAATAACCCGGGGACGCGGCGCTTTTTTTTTTCGGCGATCCCTTTATTTGCGCCTGAACTTTGCGACTAGGTACCTCTGCATGCGCGCGTTCGCTCGCCTCGCTGCTTTTTTCTTCTCGGAACGGCAATCGCGCTTTTAACGCGCGGGGATTATCGGCCGGATGAATGTGTTCTTTTCGTGCTTATAATTGCGGAAAGGTATGCGGCTCGTTTTATTGCCCCGGCATTCCCCCGATAATTCATTACTTTTCCCGCGGGCATTAATTATTTTTCCGAGCTGGAAATGTTTTTGCCGCAGCCTCGAGTGCAAACATCGGCGCAAATACCGAGGCGCGCGCGCGCGCGTGGATGCACCGGCGGCTTTGTGTGCTTTCGGATTCCGCGCGTGAGTTTTAATTGCGACGATTACATATAGGAATGAACGATTGGCGCGGATGGAATAAAAAGATCAGAAGTGCCGATAAGGCCCAAGGAAGTGGTCGGCGGTGATTATGCCGTTGGTGCGGGCGACGAGGCATCCATCGGTCTGTCCATCGGCGATGCACCGGCCACGAGAGGACGTGTTTGTCGGAGGCTTTGTTTGTTTGACTCGCCTGATGTGCGTCATCAATACATAACATCGTCATCGCTCGATGTGCGGCGCAGTGATTTGTGGTGTGTATTGCAAGAGAAACAGGCTTGGGTCTTGTTGTAATTTAGGAGGACAAATCATTGATGGATCTTGGTTTAAATTGTAGCATTTCCTCGAGATTTATGTAATTGTAGATTTGTTTTATGGTGTAGATCGAAATGTGAAAAATGGTTTGTTTGTATTGAAAGGAACTACATCTATCGGTAGTGATAACAAAGTAAGCTTGTCAAAAATATTTGGCTTCAGGAACAGTGATCAAAATAAAGTGAAAAAAGTTACTACGAGTGTATCGGATCTCCGGAGTAGATTTTGTCGAAACAGTGAGACATATTTTTATATACATAAAAATCAAAGAAGCCACAATTTTGGACTGTAACGTGCAATAGTTTTAAAGCTGCCAGATAGAATATTTACATTTTAAAAGATGTACTAAAGAACAGCATTGAGCTTTTTGGATATAAAATACTTTTTTTTAAATATTACCGAATTGTTTTCAAAAAAATCGAACGAAGTAAAACCTTCCTAGAAAACGTGAAAAAAAGAAAATTGTGAATGAAAAAGTTCTTTAACCCTCAACTAACAGAGAAATGGTACCATCAAATCTTATCATAACTAAAATTCATGCATTCATGAAATTCCCTTAAATATGATTTATCGGCAAATGCGGATTTAGTAAGCACAATTTCAATTAAATTCTATACATAAAACTAATCCCAGAAAGCACTTGGAACACAACGAATGAAAAAGCAAAAAAAGCGCCCTTCAAACTTTCCGCGAGCTTGCAGCTTAAGCTTGCAGCCCTCAAAACAGTGTAATCCGGCGATTACAGATGCATAAATACAAGAGAAGCGGCGGGCGATTCAGGGTACAAAAATATGCATTCGCGGAAAGTTCTTATTTTCTGGATTAAGGGGCGACGTCAGCGACTCATTCCTCGCTCGCTGTCGTCGGGCCATCAGAAACTTTCCGCGGGAGACGAGCGACCTGGCGAAATTTAATGCAACGCCCCGAGCGAACCTTAAAACCGCCGCGGTCGTACATCAGCACCGCGCTACCCACCCCCTCCTCTACGCACCGGCGTGTCGGAGATGCCCTTACGCCGATTCCCCGGGCCGTACCTCTCCTTTGCCTGTTTAGGATATGATCTAACTTTTCGCTCGGCAATCGTGTTCTTCTTCTTTTTTTGTTACGATTTTAAATTGCTTTTTTATTCGATGCCGACGAGGAATAAGTTTTTTAATAGAGTGGAATGAAGAAGTTCACCGAGTTTGCTATAATTGTAAGGCACGCAGTAACTCAATGTTGAACTTTTCCTCCTCCGTAATTATTATTCTATTAGCTTTTCTTTTTTTAGCGCGTAATTTGTAATTTAAAAATATTGACTTGAAACCTGCAGATAATAAGATGCGTTTCCATTGCTGATTGATTCAATGCGCGATAATTTTATTCTTGTATTTAATAAACCCTTCTGATTCAAACGATTGTTTACACGAATGATGAACAAAAATTAAAGTGTAGTGAAAAAAAGAATGTAAGAGAATTTATTATAAATTCTTAGAGGTGGAGAATAAACTTAGAACATAAAAAAATTACAATAAATTTCGAAAAAATTACCACAATTACGGTAAATTTTACTGTAAATTAATTTATCATCATTGTATCTTGTTCCCCCTACATCCTACATCAAATAATTTATAGTAAATTTTTCTATCTATTTTTCTCAAAAAAAAAGAACTTGAAAATTTTGAAAATTTTTTGCGTGCTCGCCTCAACCACTAATTATCCGTGACCACGTAAACTGCGTTATGTCGCGACGAGGCGCACGGGGGTGAAAAGAAAAGGGAGGAGGTCGCGCGCGCGCGCGGCAACTTCACATCCAATTAATTTTCCACAATTGGATGAGACCGAGCGAGCGTCCCGGCGAACATTTAGCCGCGGAGTAAAAAGTCTAATCCCGAATCTACACACTCCGTGGTACACGCCCATTCGCTCGCTGGCGGCCCTATATACACCCCTACACGCGACTCCATCTTTCTTGTTCGCGCATAACCTCGAAATAGTACACGGGGCCGCTCTCTCCCTTGCCCGCCAAGTGTATATAGCTTAAGTGCGAGCGAGCGAGCGCGCGAAACAATTACGAAGTTTCTATTGCCAATCCGAAACAGCGTATATATACGTATATATGCGCGTTCTATAGCCGCGAGGTCGGGGGGAGGGCTGAGAGGTACAACGCGCGTTCTCCCGGCTGTTCGGTCCGGAAAATACGACTTGGGAAGGGAGAAAGGGAGGAGAGAGCGGTGGCGACCCTGGCGCGCCGACTGCCACCGCGCGGACTTCTCCCAAGTAGTTTCAGCCGCGTCCCGCGCGGCATAATTACAATCATAAAGCAGTCTTCCGCCCGCTGCCCCCCCCCCTCCTCCTCCTCCGGCTGCTCCACTCTTTCTCATTTCCATTTATGCATTTATGAAAGTGCGGAAAAAGAGAGGGGCGCCGAGGGTGAGAGCTTAGTGGCCGCGCTGCACAAGATGTCGAGCATTACTATATACACCCCGGGGAATCGAGTCGCCGACTGGCCGCGGCCAAGTTTATAACTCGTAAAAATGCCGGATTTTCATCGAGATTGCGATTGTTTCCAAAGTTTTAGTCACTCCCATCGGCGATGGGGCGTTCGACGGGTAACGGGCTAATTCCGGGCCCGCGAATCCGAGCTATCGGGGTGGCGCTTGCGACGACTTGCACGTTTATTGGCATTGAATAGATTTAGAACCGTATTGATTGTCGCTGACTTATTCATGGAATGTATTTTTTAGTGTCTCATTATGCACTTATCTTATGTGCATAGTATTCCCGTGGGCACCTTGCGTCGCTGCATTAAAAATCACTTTCACGGCTGATTGCATTCATGTTTCATCGCTCGCTATTTTTTTTCTCCGGCGCGATTTAATATGCATCCGCATGAATAAAGTGGTCGATTCATTTATCGTCTGCACCGTGCTCCATAAATAAACTGATTAAACGTTTAAATGGCTCCCTCGTAAGTCAATATTATTTTAAACGACATACCAATTTCGAATCAACGATACAAGGAGAAAATTATGCATTAAAAATTCGTAACAATTCTATTAATAGAGGACAAACTCGCTTTGTAAAGAATTTTGGAGTTTTATGACAACTAATTAATAAAATTGCAATAACTTCACATACCTCTGATATTAAAATGTACGAAACATATCCGATAAATATTAGTCGTAAATTTGTAACAATTCTATGAATAGAGGACAAACTCGCTTTGTAAAGAATTTTGGAGTTTTATAACAACTAATTAATAAAATTGCAATAACTTTAGATACCTCTGATATTAAAATGTATGAAACATATCCAATAAATATTAGTACTAGCTGAAATAAAAATTTGACAATAAAAACTGAATTAATTTTTATGAAATTTTTTCAAAATTTACTAGAGCTATATTAAAACTAGAATAAACATTCATATGTCGTTCGTGAATCTGTATGCTTCCCAGCAAAAATTTTAATAAAACCGGATTAGTATCCAGTACAGTAATTTTTCATAAAATCTATCGTAAATTTTCGCAAAACATTATTCCCTCGGCAGCACAAACATTGCGCTGAAAAAAATCGCGGGAGCACATTCAAAGAGGAGCAAAAAAATCGAAATTATCGAAAACATCGAGACGACTTTGTACAATTTGGCGTGGATCACGTTTCGCGAACACTCTCATTTGCATGGCTGGAATGGCGGTGATTGGCTATCTTTCAGCTGCTAGTTTGAAGTTCCGGGATGCACAGGAGACAGACGAGTTGGAAGGGGCGGGCGCGGGAACGGGAGAAACCGATGTACGGATTCGAGCCGATGCGCAACGTCAGTTGCTATAATTGGCATTATTGCCAATAAACGAGCTGGTTGCCCGATGAAGCGGCCGCGCCGCCGGCAGAAAGCGCGACAGCTATGACAGAGAGACAGAGAGAGAGAGCAAGAGAGAGAGAGAGAGAGAGAGAAAGAGAGAAAGAGACAGTCGGTAAAAGAGGATAAAGGGGAGGAGGAGGAGTGGGGACGAGGAATTTCCCTTTTTATTTTTGAAAAACTTCCTTAACCCCTTGAGTCAGTTATAGATCGAGTGTAGTTCAAGTTCGCATGTGAGAGAGAAATCGACAGTTGAGAGGTGCGCATTTATATTGCATACGAAGGCAGCTGTGCACGGAGCTGTATCCAGAACTGTTTTCCGCCCCGTTCATCGCCAGTATGACACTCACGTTTCCGCGTTTGCGTTTACGTAATCGCGTAGCTGCCATAATTTATTGCATAATCGGCAATAAAAGGCGATCGGCTAACACAATACATTTCAATACAATCAATTTTACCCTTTAAATTTCATAAGTTTCTGGTTCGACAAATGTATTCCACTTATTGTAATAAGTTTAAGATAATTGACGTGCCAGTATTTACATAATCAAATTCACTTATATATTCTACTTTGTGTATCATAGAAAGAATGGTACATTAAAAATTACTCTCATAATTTTGTATAAATTACTATGCAGTTAGTAGTATTCAAATCAAGTGCCCTTTTCAATAAAAATTACTCAAAACTTCATTAAAATTGCCAAAATTTATTGGAACCTGCAGGTCACGACAGTGCAGTCTGACAATTGACACTGAACCGCGCGTTGAAATTAATAAATCGCAGTGCAACAAAGGGCCGCGTCACACAGGCAGCAAAATCGAAGCCCCACACCATATGGGTGGCTAATACCGCAGGTGCTTGGTTTCACTGTAATCCAACGCTCGCTCGGGACTTGATAATTAAAGCATTATTGCCGAGGGGAGGTAAGAGGGGGACCTGAAGTCGCTCGCGCGCCGCGACTTCGAAAGTTCCTGGCCGACGCGCCATTCGAAGCACGGGATAATGATTACGTTCCTTTGTACGCATCTCGTTTCTCGATTTTGCCGCGAGTCGCCAGGCGCCCGGGTACGTGTGTGTACGGTCGCGCTCGCGTTTTGCCAGCTGCACACGCGGATAAGTTTACAGGGCCGTTACGTGTTTCGCCGACGTGCGGATATGCCCTTTGTCGGGTGTCCCGTTTGTGGCGCTTCATTGATCAAAGACCCCCGCGGACGGAGATATCCAATCCCTTCGTCGTTCTCGCACTTTATTTATCCCGCGTTGTCCCCCACGCGACCTGGCCTCCACCCGTGCGTTAACTTGACACTTGGGAGAAATCGTTCATTAAGCTCAATGAAAGTCACGGCGAATCTTGAGGATTGTCTATGTAATTCTGAGATTTCCGTGTAAATGCAAGTGGGGTACAGAGTTTTTAATTCTTTTAAATAGGCTTCATGTCTTTTAAGCAGACTTGATGTTTTAAAAATGGCAATATCATTTATCATTTACGCAGATGAAGCAAAATACTCTATTAAAAATTGCAATAAGATTGATAGTGTTAAAAATAATTACAATAGTTTCTTTCAAGATTTGCTGGAAATGTTACAGATTTTAATATAGCTCCAATAAATTTGTGCAGAAACTATTGCGATTTTTTCTGAATTAAGAATATTAAAATTGACTATATTGCAATTTTAGTAAAGCTTTTATCTTCATGTTCTATTAAAAAGAGAAAAAGTAAAATCAATTTCTAAAAATAAATTTTATAATTATCTGTTTGTTTAAAAAATAATACAACTGCATTCTCAAAAGTAAGAAAAGAATAAATCACTACGTTACAGAATTAAAAGATTATACTATAAACTTCATATTGGAGGTATACAAAAGGAAGAACGACGTCGTTATCGTAATTCGTAGCGCATTTTTAGGTTCATCAAAAAAGACTGCGCACCTAAAGAATAGGGAGAAAAAGGCTGTAAAAAAGTGCGCAACCGAGGCGGGGCCCTCGAAAGCGAACGAGACGGAGAAAGAGGGAGAAAGATAGAGTAAAGCTCGCAAGCTCGTCTATCGCCTAGCGGGCCGCTATAGACGCGCGGCTACACGCACATTGCCTCGGAACAACCGAGCGGGGTAAGAGCGATTGTCTTAAATTTAAATAATCACGGAAAAATGTTAATGAGCCGGGGCGCGGGCGTAATTCAACGATAAAGCCAGCGGCGAAATATACAGTCGAGCGTAAAAAGCTCCGGGCGCGGCGCTGTCTGCCCCGGCTAAAATCGTCTTGCAGGCTGCCGCCGGGGCTTTCGTCGCGGCGAACAAAAGAAAAACAAAGCTTGGATGCCGGGCCGTCGGAAGGAGGAAACGGCTGGACCAGACGGGCCAGAAAACAATTGCTCGCGGCGGGCCAAAGAAACGCAGCGCCGAATTGAATTAATGCGAGAGAAAGAGAGGGACGGAGCCGTGGAAAAACAGCGAGGATGGAGCGTGGATTTGCGGGTGCCGCGGCGGCGGGGGAGACGCTGTACTCCGCGAGATGCCTTCGGAGTACTCGAAGGCAAACTTGGACGACGCTGCAGTGCCGATTGTTTCCGTATTCTTATCCGATGGAGTGCAAGCTCCTCGGGATGCGACCAGGCGGCACCTGATGCTACTTGCTAATTTACCCTCTGAACTCGTGATTCATTGATTGGCTCGACTGGCGAGAGTCCTGGGGAAATGCATTGTTAAGGGTGATTAACGGGCTTTGTAAGGTACAAAGAGACTGATACTTTGACAATTACTTTACAAAATTTGTACTTCAACTGAAGATCTTGAGCATGTTAAACATAAAAAAATGAGTATGCCGAAGATTTACTATAATAAAAATAATTTTAATTATAAAAGTCTTTCTAATATCCTGATTCGATCATTTATTTTTATGCTAAAACTGGTGTACCGTAGAAATAAGAAGAAAAGCTTTATCGAATAGATCTAAAATTCGGATAAGTGATCGAACGATGTTAATTTTTTATTAATATCAACTTTTAACGCCGACATGATGTAAGTGTGAAGAATCCCAACTTTACAAAAATTGTGAAAGCGAATCTTTATAAAAGTTGAAAGGTTATTTTAATATTCGAGCCAGTAGACAATTTTTCACTTTCGCCGATGAAAAATGCAAAATGGAACGCCGCGATATAACCGCGCAACACTTTCTAGTGCTTCGCTTTGTGCTTCACAAGGAAATAAAGAGGAAGAAAAGGAGAGGTGGAAGTGTAATAATGTAAATGGCAATGGGGCTCCATTGGCCTTTCCAAGGCGCTCTCGCCGCCGAGAAATGAAAGGAAAAATTAAATTATAACCCGGGCCGCGGGAGAAAGGGGCAGCGAGAAAGAGTCGCGGAAAGTGCATCCGCACTCCGCGAGCGCGTCAAATAATGCGCATCATCGGGCAAAAGGAGCCCAAGAGTGGCGCGTCTCCTCTTCCATTGCCGCCGGTGTTCCGTCAGTTCCATCGTAAGTATACGCTATGCGGTGCATGCGCTGACATTCGCGCACGTGTGTGTGTATAGAATACACGCGAAGTGGCTAGAAAAAGTGGCAAACTTTTTACCCCGCTCTCCCGTACCCCCCTTGTCGACTGATTGGACTTTTCTCTGAATTCCAAGCGAGCGCCGCATTACTGGCCGCTTCTGGATGAGTCGCAGAATTTTCCGATGCACGTAAATGCAAAAAAATCAGTGCGAGCGCGAAAAACTTGTTTTATTCAAGATCAAAAACTCGCGTAAACTTCAATACGCTGCGCGCAAAAAGGAAGGTAATTAACTCGTGGAATTTTTATATTTTCGAAGTGCCTCTCGAATACTGCGCGGTAAAATTTTACTAGGAAAAACACTGTTGCTTAGTTAAAAATAAAAAAACGAAAAAATGAAAAGAGAACCTCAAATGTTTCGAATTGGATGTACTCTTTTTCATATTTTGAAATTGCTTTTACTCAAGTAATTGCACGGTAAAATTTTACAGTGGAAAAACTCGATTGCCTAATTTAAAAAACAAAATCTAAAGAAATATTTTGAATAGAATTTGCTCTTTTTTACCATCTACAAAAGATCACTGCATTCAATGTATTCTTTTTCAAAGGGGACTGAATAGTACAAAAAACAATTTAAATTGCAGTTGAAATAAACAAATCTAAAGTACTAAAAATTAATTAAAATATAATTGTGTAATTATTTTTTACCTCTCGCCCTTTATACACTTCATTCGCTTCTTAATTTTACTCTCCAAACATACCACTACCCATTCAGCTTTCAAATAAAAGTAAACCAAAACTAAAAATTAATTTAAAAAATAATTTTGCATCCGGCTGCGCTGTAACCGAACTAACTCGTTATTTATCCCGGTTTCTCTTCCGCCGGCTAACGTGTGTACGTTTCAGTACGAGCGGACTCCGCGATATACCACCCGGTCCCTTTGTTATCCCCCCCGACTCTTTCCTAATCGAATCAGCACCGCCCAGCAGCCGGCCGAAGGCGCGCACATTTGTATCGAATCGGGGCGGCCGCCCAATGAAAGTAGACGCGCGGCGCTCCGATTGCGATTCCAATAAACCGGCCTCGATTGTTTTCGCCGATGAAGAGTAATCGTTATTCATTCGCAATTGCATTAGGCCATTGAAGGCGCGCGATCTCCCCGCGGGTCATTTTTATTTATTATAGCGCGATTACCCGGCGCGGCCGGCGCCGATGAGCCCAGTTTGATTTATCGATTTTTCAAATGTCGCGCCCAAATCTGCGATGCTGGAGCCGATCGAGAATAACCGATGCCGTGCGTTAGTTCTTTGTTTATATCCGTAGTATAAAAAAATAAAAAAAAAAAATACTGCGGGGAGCGAGGAAGAGAGAATGGGAAAATTCCGTGGAAAGGTAATATTTCAGGTCTTTCATCTGACGCCGTGGGATTTCATTCCGCCGACATTCGTTTTATAATGAAAAATCTTCTGATATTTTAATCCAAGAAAATGAACCTTTACGTTTGCGCGGCGGCAGCGGCGCCCGGGCTACTTTGGACTTCTCAGACGATTTAAGCCCCGTGAAACATTTAGTTTTCTCGTTTGCTCGCCATCAATATAACTACGAGGAGCCGCCAATAACATCGGCTTAAGGGGGCGGGGGGGACTTTTATGAGAAGACTTTTGTCCGAGGTACGCCAGGCGCGGCCAGACGCCACTTGGCTTCAAAGCCCTCATAAAACTGGCTCTTTTGCATTTTATATTTTCACTCAAGTACTTTATGGGGGCGGCTATCCGCGAATATAATCGAAGGCGTAACGTACGCGCACTGTATTATCGGTCGATATTGATATAGAGCACGGGCGAGTATCACTTTTGTAAATTCGAAGGAAAATTGCTGCCGCGGATTAAAATTTGTTTTATTGCACCCTCTCGTATTTTTTATATTACGACCGCATCAATGCCCGCCGCAGTTATGCACACATCTTTTGTTTGTACTTTACGTTTTAGTTCAAAAAACATCATGTATTTTTATTTAAAATGTTGTTTAAAAAACTTCTACAAAGAATTGCGAAAAATAATCAAAAATGCTGTGTCGGTAAGCTTTCTATTTATTCACCGGTATATAAATAATACTAAAAATATTTATCTACATTTTTTTTTAACTCCGCAAATTCGTATTTATTCTGCAGTCTAAATTTTTTTTTTCTGTTCAAAAAATGTTCGTAAAACTATTTCAATCAAACATAACCGGTAAAAGCATTAATTAAAAAAATAATAATAAAAAATTGTCACTTTCATAGTGCAAATAACTTTAAAATCAATTGTAACAGCATCAACAAACGCAATTCGCTCGATAATAAATTTTTACCGCGGCAACTTCATCATCCGTGCGAAATTCACAGGGGGAAGGGGGGGAGCGCATATACCCCCCGACGTCGATGGCACCTCATGGCGAGCTGCGCACGTAAGAGACGGAGGGGGGTGGGAGGGGGGGTCACGAAGCGCAGGAGCGGCGACGCGTGGGAAGGGCAGCCGGCGGCAGCGGCAGAGGTGGCTGCACCGCATTAATCCGCGGCCGTACGGCTGGTTAAGCGGCAAACTGGCACGTTTATGGTTGCGTGAGGGCGCAATTTCTCGCTACGATGCGCGCGCGCACTTCGCAGCTCCCCGTATACGACTGCCCTCGCATCGAAAGGAAATCGAGCCGGCCTCGTAAATCCGATTTTTACGCGGGCCGCGAAGGAAAAAAAAGGGAAGAGTCGACGAGAAAAATTTGTGCCCGGGTGGGTGGAGTATTTGCGTGCGCGCGGTACACTCGTTGTTTTTAATCGCCAGCTGCTGCCGCGGTGACGGAGGCGACTCGTCGTTACGTCGACGGGCTTGACGCGCTGCGCGCAGGCTTTAAATAGACCTTCCCTTTTTATGGCGGTTATTATGAGAGCGGGCAAGAGGATGCAACTATATTTACTCTTTAAAGTGAGAGCGGCGGCTTTTTTTTTCGCTGGTGGTGTACTAGGCCGCGAATCTGCCGGACTCCTCTCGCCTTTTTTCGCTCGGGGATCTATTTGTGGATTCGGTTACGCCGCTTTTTGCACCTGCGCGGGGAGCGACGGGGATTTCGTTGGCGTTAAACGATTGGTGGTGACGATCGGACTATATAAAAAAGGATATATTGATTTTTAATTGTTAGTCTCGTGAATTTTTCCAGTAGGGCTATATAGCACCATAAATTATTCTAAAATACTTTCCTCAGCGGTAAAACTAAAATTAAGTACTTTTTCAAGGTAGATTTGCATTGTTTTATTTTTATTCTTTAGGAAAAAATTAAATGTGTGAACTGGAAAATATGACCATTCATATCGGCCTTAAGATGGAGGATTTAAATTTATTTTTGTACAAGATTTAATATTTCGTACTACATGCTTAATTTCAAAAGTTTGTTTATTAATATTGTTTCACAATCATGATAATACATAATGAATATATGGAATATAAAAGCCAATATACAATTTTAAGGTGACTGATGAGAAATTAAATTAAACTACTGATTACAACTTTAGTATTATACGCGTAAACGCAGCTACAGTGAATTAGTAAAATCAGGTTGAATCTAGCAAAACCGCTCGATTGTAAATAGCAGGCAGTTAACAATGCGGTTTTGGGTTTAATTTGGGACTGCAGTGCAGTCGTCGTAAAGCAGTTCATGACGAATGAAATTGAGTCTTTTTACGGTCCTCGTTATAATGGACATTGAATTTGGGTTAGCTGCGCTTGACAAATGCGAGCCGGCTTAAATGCTAAACTTAAAATTATATCAGCACACCGTGCCGCATTTAAAATCTATAAATGAGAACATTAAACTCCCGCTCCTATAATAAATCATAATTTAAAGGGTAGCACTGGCTCGCTCCCCGCCCCGCATTTTTTGAAAGCAATGAAAACAAACATCTGTAATTCAATCCGCGACGCGGACGATACGTGCGCGCGAATAGCGAAGCGCGCAAATAATGCATCCCCGTGCCGTCGAATTCCAATAAGTAGATCGAGTCAGCCTCCGGCGCGCTCCTCCGCTGGTATCGCTCGCCGGCCGACGACGACCCGCAGACGCGAACCGATCGACCCTCCGGCTGGTTAATTTTTAACGCGCCACCGGTGCCGCGTACGTACGTCAGCGGCGCCGGGATGAAGTGTCGCGCGCGCGCGACAATGCCTCCCGCGCGCCTCGGACGAACTAATCGCCGGTTATTCCCGCGCGCCTCCCGGTAATGCGGCCCGCATTTAGATAATTGCGCCCGCAGTCGGGGCAGCGCGCACAATACTTCGTTAGCTTGAATCTAACCTTAATAGACAGCCGGACAACGGCGTGCACCCCTCTCCTCGCCCCCACTCCCGTTCTCCCTATCCGGCGCGCATCGCCCATCGGCGACGCCCGTTATGTTAACGAAAATTATGTCGCGGCGCGATCGGAAAAATTTGCATGAAAATGAAGAGGCGGCACTGACCGACGCAATATTATATCCCGGCGCGCGAAAGAGCTCGCCCGCGCGGACCCGGGAAACTCGTTGAATATTCATCGGAACGTTGTTTTTCGTTATTTGCCCGTTTGTACGTTTATTAATAAAATTGTCATTTCGCTAATCACTCGACCAGTAACTTCACTATTTCGTAAACTTTTACGAGACGCTTTTTTGCGTATTTATTTTTTTACCACTGTTTTTCTCGAGGGGATGATCTACATAAAAATACCTTCGGAATCAAGACTTTTTTCGGTTAATAAATTAAAACTAATGTTACGTTAAAACACTTAAAAGAATTTTTAAGACTTGTACTTTCGCCGAAAAGTTAAAACTACACAAGTATCTTACCGACGGATTTTTTTCTTTTTAAATAAGATTTTTTCAAATTTATTATCTAAAAATGAAAAATATACTCTACATTTGACCTCAGTACCACCTTTGACTTGGCGGCGTATACGTAAAACTTAGGGTACGGCATCCCTCCTTAATTCCTAGTATATTGTTCAGGCTACGCGCAGACGTGGGTGAAGGAATAATAAAGAGGGAAGCCCCGGGAAGCTAAATCAGATGAGAAAAGATTGACGATGAAGCTGGTACGAATTTCTTACTCTTTTCTTGGAAATTTAAAGCGCCGGTTCATCCGGAAGCCTCAAGTGCCGCTACGGCCGGGAGATAAACAAGCGCGTAGAGCGGAATGAAGAACGAGAAATAAATAAAGCGGGCGCTCGGCCCCGCGAGCGGCAACTTTAATAAAACATCGAGCGCACGGTCTTCCTCCCCCCCGTCCCCCCCGTCCATCTCACCCTCCCTGGACGCGCGATAACGCCGCCGGCCGTAAAAGAACAATTCAGCGCCGGTAACTTTTCCCCGCGGCGGCGGGGAATCTAATAAGAGTCGCCGCGATCCCGTAATGGCGCTCGCGCACCTCCGGGGAAAAGAAGGCAGCGAGCGGAAGAGAAAGGGCCGGGAGACGCCGCGAATTGGTAACGACGCTCGTTTATGTTGTCATACCGGCGGCTTACCCTCGCCGCCCCGTAATGAAGAGGCGATTACGGCACTTTGTCCCGGCCGGCCTGTCATTTGCCCTCCGCCCCCCTGCTTCTTCGCGCTTTCCTCTCTTTTATTTTGGCGGCGCCCGATCGGGAGGTGGGGGGCGAGTTTTTTTTTGCGCCCCGAGGCGCGCGAAAGCTAATATCGCGCTGCAGCTCGTTTAGGCTTTTTGCAGCGAAACTGCCGCTGGCGGCGTCTTGCGACGCGCCGCTTTTTTTTTCGTTGCCGATAACGAGAATGTATCGAATTGGCAGATTGATAGCGCTATACAGTCTCGCGCGTCTAATGACCTGCCCGTCTCGGAGATCAGGCGCGGGGGCGGAGAAGTTTTTCCAGCTGTCGATCCGGCGCGGCTGTTGCGATACTTTTACTTCGTGCTTTTTTTCTGGGGTATTTTCAAAGAATTTTTAACCGCCGGTGAAATATGCAGATTGAAGCCAGTTAAGGGATAAGGAATTATTAAGGATGAGTTGAGAAGTTTAAATAGTCGTTAAATAGGTTTTACATACATAATAAATTTTAATTTTATTGACTTAATAAGAGGATATTAATAGATTCGCCTGTAATACCTACCAAAAAACCTCCGAGGTATTAAAGAGTTATTTATTAAGCGGCTGAAAACTATAAACTTTAAGCTCCTCTATAAATTATTTACTTATTCAAAATTGATGGCATTAATGCTTTATAGTCTCCATTACTTTTCTTATAATAATAAATTTCAAAATTTTACGTGAAAAAGGGAAAATGTACGTACACATAAATAATTTACATTATAATCATAGTTAGTACGAAACTGTGCAACTAGGCCCTATATTTTTGTACCTGACACTGAAATCAATGCTCCTCCCCGCCCAACATTACTAATTCCTTTTGGTCCTTCGGGCAAACAACGACGTCCGGAGGAAAAACAAATTTTCTTAATTGACGGCGCAAACAAGCAATCGAGAGGATCGCACGCAGCCGAGTCCGCGGAAGCGGAACCTCGCCCCCGTCTTACACGCGGCGCGTGTCTACCCTCTGACCCCCCTCCCCCTTAGGGCCACCGGTTCGAAGGAAGCGAGCTGCGATAGGAAGTAGGGGTTGCAGCTCGAGCGCCTCGTCGTAGAAAAGGACGAGGCGCCCCTTTAGTGCCGGCGGTAATCGCCAGCGACTTAAGTAATGGATACTCGAGCGATAAAGTCGCGCGCGCGCGCGGCTCCTCCCGGTGTAGATGCTGCGCGCGCGGCCAAATTATACACGACTAAATGATGGATTGCCCCGGGGGCTCTCGCGTGCGCGCCGCGACTAATATCGCGGCGATGCACACGGGGAGAGGCGCGCGAACCAGTGCGCGAAGCCAATTCAATTTCTCATTTCGGGGCCGGCTGGAGATGGACACGTTATTGCGCGCCCCTCGCGCGCGCGCGGGGAGGGGGGAGAGCTTGCGCTCTTTTCACGTCCCGTGACGTTGACGAGGATATGAGGAAGCCCCCCGGGCTGAAGAAGTAAATGGAACTCCCCTTTTCCTAATGTAAGGCGCAATCAATTTCTCGGCAGTCCCGCGCGCCGTCGGCGGGAAGTAACGCTTCCTTTTTCCGAGAGCCGGCGAGAAAGAAAATTGAAAATTGCCCGGAGCCCGTCGTAACTTTCTTAATTACGAGGACCGCCGCGATGCCCGGAAAATAAAGGAGTCTCGTTATTGAAATGGCTGCAGTTCACGCACACCACCGATTTTCGGATGGCTCGGCGCGCTTCCCTCCCGGGGGGTACGTTCGAAATATCACGGTGTCGCAGATGTCGATACAAAGTTTTAAGAATATTTTAACTTTAATACTTTATAATTGAATTACTTGTGTAATTAGTCGCCATTAATTTCAGGCGTGAAGCTTTCAAAGTTGATTTGCGCAATTTAGACGGCACATTGTTTAAATCTAGTATGGGTAAGAATAAATTACGAAACAATTTTTCGAAGTGTTTTATTTTGCAATCAGTATAAAGCAGAGTATTTTTCTCTAATTGAATAACATATTTACGGTCATTCCTGCATTAAATTCAACAAGTCGAACTAAATCTCTCACTCAATTTTAAATATTTTATAATACACTTAAATTTAAATGTGAGAGACAAGTTCCTTTTAAATAATTTCTAAATTAATGAAAATAGCAATACTGTTTTTTACAGTGCTATCTGCAACGGTTTTGTTTACATTTAGCGCAGTACTTGATTAATTCACTTAAAATAAAGTACCGAAACGTCAAGCGCTAAAATAACTTTTTTTTTAAATTACCTCTTATTATCAAGTGACAAGCTCCTAAATAGCATGCATCAGCGTACCGGCAAACGCATCAAATTATTTTAAGTCTCCCGAAACCCCGGAATTGGCCGGCTTTTAACTCAAGCGCCTTTTGGCCTTAACGAGGCATCTCTTCTTCCCCGAACGATTGCCGAATCGAGCCAAGAAAAACAGGTAAGCGCTCGAAGCCGCACTAACTTTTTACGAGTCCCCCGCGGCGCTACGCCGCCCGACGTCGCGGGCGCACGCAAATCCCAAATTGTAATTGGCGAGGGCCGGGCGGTGCGGCGCTCTCTTATCAAGGCGGGCCCATCGAAGTACGAGAGGTCGACGGCTGGGTAAGCCGCGGCCGCGTGTATTAGTTATAACGAAGGTGAGCGCGCGCGCGCGAGAAATGGAGACGCCGGGAGATAAAATCCCCGGGTGTTTCGCTAACTATCTGTCCGCGCGGCCTAAGCCCCGCGCGCGAAACGGACTTAATTCCTTAAGCCAGCCGGACGCACACAATTGCCGGCGCGGCGCATTCACGCATCCCCCGCCCCGCCGCCGGGCTGAAAAGCGCCGAATTAACGTGGCGCTGGCGCCACAATAGGATTATTTCGGACCGGTTTAGAACACCGGCGCGCCAAGTTTCCGCCCGGCGTTGTAGACGGGCGCGGGAGAGTTTTGCAAGTGGCTCCGGCTGCCGTGTAAGTGAATTCGATGACACTACTCCGCCGTTCATCGATTGGCTGCCTTTAACTTTTGCAATCCGAGATGACAGCTTCGCCTTGACTTCGACTGCTTTCGAGAGGGCACTAGGGGAGGAATAAATATTGATTTTTTTTAAGAACGATTATTGCGCTGTTAAGTAAGCAAACAAACGAATGCAAAATATTTTCTTGGTGTTTCGCAGTTATCTGAATAAAGAAATTCAATTTTTCTAGTAGCGTTGGATGCTATGCTAATGTATTGAAAAAAATTCAGCTCTTGAAGTAAATAGCACTTGTAAATCGAGTTAATAAAAGTTTTAAACTTTGTAACTGCTTGAAAGCTGATACCTATGAGTTGAGAAAAATGGAACAAAGTACGTGGCGAAAGAGTGAAACATTAATTCACTTGACTTGGCTCATCGTTAGCTCATTTAAATAGTTTATTCAGTGTACAGTGACCTATTCTCCTATTTATTTCGCCACGTGTCATTAGTGATAATTAGGGAAAGTAGATTAAAAAAACGAGTAGACAATTCCCATTATAGTCAGACATGAAAATAAAAATAGATACGAATGTTTATTCTACTATTTTCGTGTCTGACTATAACGGGAACTAACTACTCGGTTTTTGCCTAGTTACCCTAATTATGTCTAAACAATATTTTCCGTTATATATGATTGTAATTCCAAATCGCAAAAACTTGTCACTATGTGATTTTGCATATGGGAGAAAAAAATATATTTATGTTGAATTAAAATTTTTTCTGACAAGATTAATAATACTGGTTTTCTGAATTTGCCTTTGAGTAAGTTAAAAATAATGAGGAACATTTCATTATCGCTTGGAATTGAAGGGACGTAAAGTATGAGAATTCAAAATCTGTTAATTAATTATCCTGCAGATGATTGATGGTCCAATTGATGAATTTTTAAGTCTTTCGTCTTATCTTATTAAATTTTTTTTTCAAAAATAAAGAACAACGCGAAAGAGGTATTTAATCCTCATAAATAATGTTTTACATGGAAATTGTCAAATATTTTCAAAATCGCCATATTTCTTTTATATAAATTATAAACACTTACTTCATCCAAAGTATTTTAAAGCATTAACGCGACCACTTTAATATGATTTATTTGGCACATAAAAAATATTTATAATACCACCGGGAAAACAGAGTGGCGGACATTTATTTTTGAAAATCCAAAAAAATTGTTGACGGCTAAAAAAAGCGCAATAATTTAAAAATAATGCACTAAAAAATAAGCCGCAATGACCATTATCCCCTCGCGCTTGTCCATCGATGCTTAACGGCGTCATAAGTCAGCCTCAGCAATGATTTAGCGCGACTTATACAGCCGAAAAGAAAAGGTGCTCTCGTAAAAAAAATCCGGTGGCCCGCAATGACGCCCTACCCCGACGACGCCGACTCTCCGCCATAATCTCGTAAAAAAAAGGCTCGGGGACGTGCTCCGACGCGCGCTGCCTAAAAATTCCTCCTCCTTCGCAGCCTCGAGGCGGCGACAAAATTGATTCGTCAAATCGAGCGAAGCCGCCGTACACCTGTCCCGGCGAGTGGAGCATTTACGAGGGAAAACTATTACGGTGCACTCAGCGCCTTTGACTTATGAAAAAAACAAAGGAAGGGGGTTATAGGCGACGCGCGCCGGAGGGAAAAGTGATTGCCTTTCGGAAGTGCGAAACGGCGCCTCGGCGCGCCGTAGGAAACGGAATATAAAATGTGTAATGCGCGAGCGCACGGGCCGCGCCGAGCAACACATTGCGTTTGAAGGCGAAATTTACGGCGCGCCATAATGACCTCGCGCGCGCGAGCGAGGATATATTTATCGCCGAGCGTTACTCACGGGAGCAACGCGCCACGGCGAAAAAAATTGCTCGCCGGCGAATTTCTGCGCTTTTTTTTTCTCCGCGCCGATGCGCCGTGATCAAGCCGTATCGCGTTCCCGCTGGCTTTTAAGGCGACGTCAGTTTTTAACTTGGTTTCGTTTCATCGATGCTGACGAGATATGTTGTATGAATTTATAAACGTTATTTTAAATATTGATGTATTTATCGAAATAAATTTTAGAGTCGCTTCTCTTTTTAGTCGTTTTTGACCTTTGCTCAGTATAAATTATTTAATTTATTCGAATTTTGATAACTGCATTCTATATTAGTCAAGTGTTGCATGATTTGAATTGATCATTTTGCACTGTCTGGAGTAGAATAAATATGAAAAATCTATGATTTTAACAAGTGCAAGTCTGATTATTTTTGTCGACACAACAGTCTCGCTAATAATTAAGTCGACGTTTCGTGAAAATAGTTGCTGGAGTCATAACCTTTAGAATCAATGTGTCCTGAAAAAATGAACTGCAATTTCCACAGGAATTTTCAACTTGTTTACAATCGATGCTGTTCGTCTCTGGAATGATTTATTAGTTTAACAATTATGTACTAGATTCATCTGTTCTTCTCATTTCTCCTATCAGAACTATTACATATAACATCAACTTCAACAACAACAATAATAGCGCTTTTGATGCTTTTGAATGTTTATCAATTTGCTGATTGTTAGAAATTTATTTAAATAGTACGTTGTTGATGTGTGCCTATCGCAACGTACTTAAAACCATAACTAATGACTATAATTTATTTTAAATATTTACGCTGGAGGCCCTGCTTGAATGCATCTGTTATCCTTCGGATAAAAATTCACTATAATTGGCAGGCGACTAAAATTAATTCACCAAACCAGTAGTATTACACTTAATTGAATGCTCTGACAAACTAATGGAAAAAACAATTACAAAACCAACAGCAGCACATCCGTTATAATTTCACGAAAGAAGCCTATCCGGCTCATTCCCCGAGCAAGCTCCGCTAATCGCGTTCTAAAAAAAGCTGCAGAGAGTAAAGGGGTGGATATAAAAGAGAAACGGGAGCGAGGCCTATTTGACGCAATACGTCAAGATCGGCAAAGGTGCGAGCTTGAAAATTAGCACACGCGAGAGCGGGAGGGAGGCGGCGGCGATAGAGCGCCGGGCTTATCTATCTCGGCTATCTCTCGGGCGCACGAGATGAGAGCTCCTTTGGCCGCGAGGAAAGGGTGGGGAGGGCGCCGCCGCTCGATCTCGGCCCGCCGGCGATCGATGGCCGAGCTCCGCGCGCGTCTTCTGCCCACCTCGTCTCCCCCCCCCTCCGGCGGATGCGTCGATAGCGACGTCAATGGACCGACGTCCTCGCGCCCGAGTGGAGCGCGTTTATAGCACGCGCGTGCGTCGGCTTCCTTTTTATTTTCACGCGCCGGAAGCGCCGGCCGGCGGAAACGCGCGAGTCCGAGAACGAGGAATGGTGTGATTCACCGACAGCGGGAGACCGGAGAGACTAGGGTGGGATGACGATTTTATGCGTCTGAGTGACGAGGCGGACGAGGGGATGCTTTATTTAGGCTCGTTAATCGATGATTTCATTTTCGTTTCAGAAGTAAGGGTTGAGTAATGTAGCGTGAAGGGAAATTTATCAGTCGTTCGATGGGATTATCTGGAAGTCATGCGGATCTACGATTATTTCGAAATGTTAAACTTTAAAATAAAGCAATTTATATTGGAGCAAAATAAAATGAAATGTTTCGAATTTGAATAAAAAATTTCGTAAATATCGATGTAACGTAACATAATATGTGCTTTTCATTCACTTTGTAATAGGAAGCCAGTAATCGCTATCAAAAGATCAAAAATGTATTTAATGTATTTAAGATTACCTAAGCTTTTCATATTATCGCGTGTTTTATGTCTGCATTATGAATTTCCTGTTTTGATATAAATTTAATAAACTTTAAATATAAAAGCCTCTTTATTGCGATGTTAATGTCAAGAGAAACAGATAAAAACGTTATTTTTGTGACAGCGCGCCGAATTCATTTTCACGACTGCAATGAAATGGCTCAGTATATATATAAAACTTTATTGCTAATGGTAGCATAAAAGAAATTTTAATAATAATGCTCTTTTATATTAAACTAATTTGAATATCATGTAAATAAACATTTATTTTTAAAATATTGACATTTGCATCAGTTAAAAACATAAATGAACTGTCTCTTATAGCACCCCACAATCTGCTCTTCATGAAAAAAGATCTAATTCTTAATTTAAAGTACGTCTCTAATGCACAAATTTTCTTTTCTCTGGCTTACATCAAAAAGGAAAAGAAAAAAGAAGCCAAGAACAATCAAAACGACACCGATACGTCTCTTCCATTGTCACACACTCATACACACGTCTCTATAAGTGTTAGCTCATTCGGATGAATCAGAGCAGAGTGGAGAATAGGGCGATCCGTCGACGCTCGGTAGTTCGTCTAGCCTGGCTTTCAAGAAGCCGCATCCAAGAGAAAGCGAGACGGAGAGAAAGAAAGAGAGAGAGAGAGAGGCCGGCACCTCGGCGCTCACGTCGCCCCGACGCTATTTCTTCGGTCGGGCACGCGGTGCGCCGAATGGAGTTTCCTAATCTCTTTTTATTGCCTGTAACTGACTGTGACTCCGAGCCGTGCCCCGCAACCCAAACGCGACCGACTGTGTCCCCCGCTCGGCCCTCCTCGATTTGATGTTTTGACGCGCAACCCCCCGCCTGCACACCCCCCGTCATCGCCCGCTCGCGATTCATCGTCGAGCCACTCGTCACGTACCCTCCAATGCCTCCCCTCCCCCCGCGCACTCCGCTTAGTTGCATAAACAGCCCCTGGACAATGCAGCCAATTTCCCCGCAGGTGCGAACCGTGGGTGGGCGCGTGCCCGCGCGAAATGTCGCCAGTCGAGTTCGATGCGCGTTTCACTTAGCGCGTGGTCATGCGAGTGTCCGCGCGACCTTACTCGCGCGGTGGCACGTCGGAAAGTTTCATCTCGGCTGAGCCGCGCGTCTCGGCACGTTTTGAAAGCTGCAGCTATTCGGAGATTGAAGCAGTGAAAATGTACTTTTTAATTCTTCGGATTAACGGTGGGATGGAATTTCAGTATTGCGAGCACATTTTCAAGACCAAGTTTATTTCGTTTTACGAATTACTTCGACGAGGATTAATGGAAAGTTATTTAGGTAGAAGCATTCAATTCACCTTTTGGATTAATTTTCAGATGCACCACCGCATGCTGGTAGTTTATGGAAAACAGTATGATAATGCGTATGTAGATACTGAGGATTGTGGGATTAAATCCTTTCAATGTATGTGAAATCGTTATTACTGCTAACCTAATGCATTTTGCCAATCTTGTGTATTTACAAATCATTAAGAGATTTTTCGGAATAAATCTTGCTGATTTATTTGAAATTTCTCACTCGCAGAATAAAATTACACGCTAAAACAACGCTACGCATTCTATTTTATTTGTTTTTTATTTGATGCAGACATACTGCGGCTATTGCAATTCAAGTTACAGCAAATAATAAAAACATAATTGAAACGCGATAAACTATAAAATCGTTAACAAACAAATAGAAAGCTTTTCAATAAAAAAACTGCATTTAAAAACTACGGAAGTATGCACTGACATTGTTTGTTGCCTCCGAATAACCCAATGTAAACGTTTACCTCGCGAAAATCTTTAAATTTCGAAATTGCGCAAAATCCGTGTGTACACTAAAGTTTGCCGGGGAATATATGGCGCGGCGGTTGCGCTATAATTTTACGGCGCATCGCCTGCACCGGGGAAGCCGTTAGTTCGGAAGGAAATCGAACTTGATATAAAGACGTGGGCGTGGGTAGAACTGTCCCCGGTGACCAACTTGCTCGGTTTATCAAAGTAACGACTTGTGATTCTTCACAGCGATGGGCGCGATAATTCAACCGGCGCGCGAATTATTTAAACAAAAGAATTTATATTTCCGGCGCACGCAATGCTCGGTCGAAATTTCCCGCGCGATGATCCATAAGGACTTTATGGCGTCCCTTTGCAAAAGTGCCTCTGTACGTGTGCGCAAAGCCCCATTCATGATTGCCGCGTGTAGGTCTGACATTTATGTGTGTATTAGCTTATAGTAAAATCGAAACGTTCGTACTTTACGATACACCCTTACGGATGTATAATGCATAATAAAAAGGGGTTTCACTTTAGGAAACGGTATAAGTTAACAGTTTACCGTTTCACGCAGGTTTATTTATCATAATTTTTTCGATCTATTATGCATGTTTTGATCTTTTTTCCTTGATAAATTCAACATAGGTTAATCATAAGTTTTACTTCCTTTGAAGATAAAGTAAAGTAAAAATTATCTAATAAATTTTTATCAAATTTTTATCAAACCTTTTCATCACACGGTGTTACATTTGCGTTCAGTAAAGTAATGGTTCCAATTTAATGTTAAGTAAATACAATTCAGTATTGACGGAAACCAATGCTTGAAATATAAAGGTAGCGCTTATCGATTATATAGTAGGGGTTCATTCGAAAGGGCTGTCAGCAGTGTCATTAGCATCGGTTTATGCAGCTCTGCGTCGTACACCACGCGCGTTAAACTTGGTTCTATGTACTTGCTTTAATTAAATTCCGCACTTGGCGAGAATTTCATTAACGTTTACCTTCGCCTTCAAAATAAGTCCATTGATACCGTCGACGTAGAATTGCGCGATAAAAAATTAATAACAATGCGCTAAACACCGCATTTATAAAGGTGCGGGCGATGAAAACACAAGTTTCAGTGATAACATTTAACTGTACCATTATTCGAGTTTACCCGGCTGATAGGTTTTCAAAAATAATCTTCGCGATAAAAGACTAACGAGCTATGGGAGGGAGAATGGGAGATTATACAAAGTTGAAAACGACGCTCGACAATGGAGGCTAAAAATAATTTTCGAACTCGAACATTTAATTGAATTTTAGCGTAGATAAAAAAAAAGGTAAATAGCCCGTCGCAATTGGCGGTGTTTTGAAACTTGGCCCGCAAGTTTCGTTTAATTGGCTGCGTATTTGTATATTTATAATGAGAAAAGTTGCAGCCGGCGTAGCGCTTGAAATACGATTTCCTTGAGAATCATTATGTTTTCGCGAGTTCCCCGCGCGGCCACTTACAATGTAACCTTTTGTTGACGTCGACAATGGAGCCATCTTTCCGCGAACTTTTCAATATCGGCTGCAATAATCTCCTCGCCCTCCCCGCGGTAGACGCGTCAACAAAGCACCGATACCGGCTCGACTGAGCCGGGATTCGTAATTAAAAGCGAACGGGAGAAAACTAAGTTTCTCCGCGTGGACGGTAAAAAGGGAGTAGACCGGAGCCATTTCATTACCGGTGTAAAATAAATTGGCGGCGAGAGCGCGTGTCACGTGGAACTGCCATCGGCTTCCACGGCCGAAGCGAGAGCGAAGCCAGTCCGAGGCGGACTTTGATGACTCAAAGGGGAACAAGGTCGAGAGGGGAGGGGGAGGGAGCGAGGCTAATTAACAAATTGCTTAATCAAATGAACTAAAATTTATTTGTAATAATCATAGTACGGCGGAAACGTAAAAGGCGGGAGTTGAATTTTATTTCGCGCTTCGTGACTTCATATAATTTTGCGCCTTGATTACCGAGCGCCGTCGAGTATCTTGAGCTAACGACTGCGGGCTAAAAGGGACCCTTTTTTTCAATACTTTTGCAGAGTTCAAAGGTTCGCTTAATGATTAAAGCTAATGAAATTAACGTAACGAACCAACCTTCAGTTGGTATAGATTTTTATTGTCTGGGGGCCATCTTTAACAATTTGTATAATTGACAGTCGTGTACCTTTAATTAGATAAGTTCCAGCGAAAAATAAAATACTATTTTTAGTAGAAGAAAAATGATTATTAAAATTAGAATAGTTTAAACATAAATGAAGTAGAAATATTATACTTACACCAAAGTTATTTAAAATTTGATATAACATTCCGCACGACTTGCACAGGAGAATATCTATTAAAACGATAGTTTTGATTGCTGACGCAATAACAAAACGTTCACATGGTATAAAGTCAAATCAAGTGAATAGAAACGTAATATCTGCACGTCTATTTCACGTACCATTTTTTTTCATGCCTACATACAGGAACAAGATTGTCATTCACTTGATTCTTCAATAGAAACGAATAAAAGTGAGTTCAATCCATTTTTCCGAAGCATATAACGATTAAAAAAGAGTTGAAATTCAAATTGTGGATCACGCATAGAGCGACGCGGGGCAGATACGTATGAGAAAAGACTCGTTCTTTGTCAATCTTTTTGTCTTTCATTCTTACAATTTTTTTGCGCTCCTCCCTTTTACGTCGGGTTTTGTTCTATTTCTCCGCCTCTTATATTTTCGATGGTCGCTCTAGCGTGAACCAGAGATATCAGTGGAACAAGCGATCGAGCCTTTTTCTGCTCCCTACCTCGGGAACATTCCCCAGATGCATCGTCGATTCCATAAGTCTAGGGGGGCATGACAGATGTATTTTTACTTTAACTCGAATGGAAAAAGACACTGCCAGTACGTAGAATAACTTGTCTCTCGACTAATTTCGCGAGGAATATCAGTTTTATAATTTGTCGTGTAAATTCAGCTTTTTTATTATCTTTAATCCATAGTAATTTATCTATTCTATAGTTACTTTTGTAACATTGATTAATGAAAAGAATAACTTATTCTATAAAAACGAATAAGTTAAATTCACATTTTTACCGTTTTAAATTATCCACTTACTGAACAACTGAACAACTTATAACATAAAATAAGTAATAATCTCTTATTCTATCATAAAATCCATAAATTTTAATTGTTCAGATAATATCCAAATATTACATAATGTAAACCAACAAAACGTGAAGTTTTAAAAAAATATTTTTATTATTTTACTTATTCTGTGTTTTACCCAGTTAAAAGCGAAAAAATCAAAGTAAGCGTAAACAAATCCGGGAAATTTGCTATGCTGCCGCTGCAAATGGACTCATCGGATTTACGTAATTCTATAAAAACCCCACGTGCACGCGTAACCTTTTAATATATTGAAGAATCGACCGAGCGGGCCGCTAACGCGAGCCTCGCCCCGAAAAGCATAGACGCGCGCAGAAAAGCCGCGGGCCGCGAATAAAGCAAAAATTCAAATAAAATGCAGTCGTAATTCTAAGTGATATGTATACAGCGGAAAAGGATTAATAAATCGCGGCTGCCGCCACGCTCGGCGCGCGATCCGCCAGCGGTAAAAAGCAGAAAAATCCTTGATGAGATAAAGCGCTCGGCGCGCGGTCCGCTCGCACCGCTACATGCATTTTACAAAACAAAGCCTCCCCGCCCCCCTCTCGATGGCCCCCTTCCACCCCCCAAAAAAAGGATTCATTTATGCGATTTCATAATGGGCGAACGGCTAGTTCGCTCTGTCTCTTTCTCTCTCTCGCTCTCGCAGGGGCGCGCTCTCGTTTCGTCGCACTTAACGCATGACCGGCCATAGTGCGGAAGGCCGTTTTGTTTTCAATTTTCCGGCCTTTAATACGAGCGAGCGAGCCAGGCCGTATACTCGTTTTCGCGCCAGCGCCGGCGCGGCACCGGCAAATATAACTGGGCCGTAAATACGCGAGCCCTCCGCTCGCCGGCCGGCCGGAATTAATAACGCGCGACGCGATATATACGCGAATCGTTATTTCCATAATGACCGAGTGTAATTGGAATCAGCCGCGGGAAATTCGCCCCGACGCCCCACGCCTCGCTCCCTCTCTCTCTTTCTCGCGCCCACGCGTGCCTCGCCGTATCGCTATCTCTTTCTTTGGCGCGCGGAAAAATTTAGCAGAAAACGAGAGAGGCAGGAATCCGCTATTCGACTGGCCGCGAAAAAGCAGAATTCGATTCTTGATTTTACGTCTGATGTGATCGATGTCTACGCGATTTTTATTGTATTTAGCTAGAGTAGAAAACAGTTGTTGGAACTAACTTACAAACATCGATTTAACGTATTTGTATATACGTAGATCTTTTATAAAATCTGACTGAAGTTAGAAGCAAAGTGATTATAAATTTTTAATTTTTCGTTAAAATTTAAAATTAATATCAGTCATAGAAGAGGCGAATAAAATTCAAAGTCATAATAAATGCTTTAACGATCATGTCTGACTTAACTCAATTTGTACTACTGAAGTACTATTTAGTCCAAGTCACCGTCTTAGATGGCGATAAAAAAAGAAAATAATTTATTCAAAATCTTCAAGGGCATCGAAGGTACTTATCGTGGAAAAAAGGGCACGAAAAAAATAATCCGATCTATATGCAAAGGAGCTGATAAACAACGCTTTGAATATCTTATCGACAGTCACGGCCGAGGGCAACGCACTCCATTCCGATGCAATTTATCCTTCGGGTTAACTCGCGAAAGCAACTCCATCGCGGGGTATCAGCCGCTCGCCGGTGTACAAAGGCGATCGAAGCGTCCCCCTCGGCCTCCCCCCCGGAAATATGAGGGACCGAGCGCGGAGAGGGTAAAATCCCGCGAGGAGAGACCGGGCTGTATTCTTAAGCCGCGCCGCCGCAAAAGCCTCGGACGAACAGGAGCCTGCGGCATTGGAACTCCAGTTTCCTTATCTTCCGGCAACAAGGGTTAACGCCGCCGTCGCCCGGCTGAAGTTTAGCAGCCTCGAAACGAGGCTCAACGAAGCGTGAAAACCCGACGCCGCGTCGCTGAAAACCGCCGCGCGCGCGCCCGCCAACCTCGCTCTCTGTCTCTCGGCCGCGCGCGTCCTCTCTCTCCCCCGCCCGCGACCCCCCCTCGGCCCTGTTACCTTCCGGTCGCTAGGACGGAAGTGACAAACGCGGCGGGAAGGAAGAGGTGGAGCGAGAAAGAGGCGGCTGGATGGAGCGGGGAGGCGCGAGAGATCGGGAAGATTTATTTAGAGAGAAAAAGGGACTTTTCGAAGAAATATAGACGCGAGAGCAAGACGACTACTCATCCTGTTTTCCGCGCGATATGAGGGTATATTCCATCGAGGCCCTTTTCCGCGGCCGCATTTTTCCTTACACGCGCGCTTTTTCCCCCGCCCTTGTCGCGCCCGCTCGGACGTGACTCGGGACGCCGGGTAGGAAAAGAGCGACCCGCTCGCCCGACAATGCGCCTAAGCCGATTTACCACCTTCGGCGCGCCCCTCGCGAACTTATAAATAAGGAGCTTACGTAATTCGAGCCCCGACTCCTTTATACATTCGCCGCGGCGATGGTCGCGTGTGCTCTTGAAAAAAAAAAATCAGGGGGGATGGCGATCTATTTCACTCGGTGTTGTTGATTTTGCAAAGCATCGCTCGGAAAAAAATACGCGGAAAATCTCTCTCGAGGGATGCCAGGGTGAGTTGTTTAAATAAATTATACAGCGAGTGTGCGAGGAACGCGCGAGAATGCGAGCCGTAGATCATCAATTTTTTTAGGAAGGAATGCGCACCGAGCAAATTAATCAAGCGAGGCAGCGTATGCCGAGGGAAAAAAAACTTTAATTAAACCCAACGACTTAATTAAGACGAGTCAAACATCGTTACGAGCGGCGTCTCGGCGCGCGCGATGCGCGCCACGGACGCGTATGTGCACGGGCCGAAGTACACGCCAGCCTGCTCACTCGATGGTAATAACGATGTACATTGCGCGGTGCGTATATAATGCATTCGAGTCCCTGGAAGCTAAGGAACCATTTCCGTCAGAACCCATTGAGTTGCGTCGGGTTTGATGACTATGTAGCGCTCGTTTGGTGGAAAAACTACCACATTTAAGGATTTTCGTGAAGAAAAATGCATTTCGTGAGTTTCTCGAGAAGAAAAGCTTTTTTCGCGAGTTTCCTGCGAAGAAAAGCTTTTCTCGCGAATTTCCAGCGAAGAAAAGCTTTTCTCGCGAATTTCCAGCGAAGAAAAGCTCATTCCACGATTTCCATGCGAAAAGCATAGTTCAATAGAAAGTACACCCGGAGTTTAAAGTAGTCAGGATATTATTCGTTAATTTGACGCCCTGATTTATTTGCAATGGAATACCGATCCACGTAATGGGACCTTAATGACTGCCAATTTTCGAAGGTTTCAGTTGCATTGAATTTACGAGCGCGTGCCGTTAATTAGTTATTTGATAAGGGGAAATATTTAGAAGTTACTGCGTCAATGGAAGCAATGACTTTTCAAATGACGGTATAGTTTTACGCGCCCGATTGTACATGATGAATTAGCTTTAGAGAAAGTATAATTAGATGTGATGAAAGCGTTAATAGACTACGCTCAATTTCAAGTGACACTGTATTAAATAGGCATGCTGGCAGGTGTTCACAACTTTCATTCTGTTTTTTTTTTCGTTTTTTTTTCTTTATTTTATAAAGTATTTATTTCACTTTTGTTTTCTTTTTCTATACTATGTTTTACAGTAATTTATAATTGATTTGTAGATTTATAGATCGTAGCAACTATAAAGGCAGATGGTCTATAATTATTTTATAGGTAGAGATTTAATTAAATTTTTAATTTACCTTAAATGGAATACAAAAGTCAGTAAATTCTCCTGGCCGAGCTTAATGTTTCGCGTTAATTAAAAAGCAAGCTCAACGCTGTAAATTAATAAAGGACGGCGCTAATAATGAGTAACAGAAAGAAAGTTATTTTGCGCAAGTTGCGGCCTTTTCATTTTATCTAACGACATTTGAATGGCACGCAGTATCCCCCGCAGATTTTGTGACATCATCAACTAGAACGCAGACGCCGTAATTAATGAATCCTTATTCAGATGTCCTCAGACGCTCATTCGGGAGCGACGAGACGTGTTACACGCTGCATACGGTGAAAACCTTGAAAGAAGCTGCCCCGTACAAAATAAGGCCGGAGTTTTTGTGCTCGCTGTTAATGTCTAAAAGGTCCGTGTAATCCGCGCGCGTGTCGACGCAGTAAAAGGCGTCCGCAGGGATTTGCACTAAAACGTCCTCGACACTCGTATTCTCTCTCTTAATGGCGTGTTTTTTTTTCCGGGTACACCTGGACCATTCTTATACCGAAGTCGCTAAGATACGAGCGAGGAAAAAAAGTCCTAAATTCCTACTTTTTTCCTACCTTAAAATAAGGAAGACAATAAATGGGATTCGGATCCTATAAATTAAGGGGCTTAATCGTTTTGAAAGTGTCAAATATAAATTTGACATTTTCAAAACGATTAAACAACAAACGGCCACTTTTTAAGTGTGTCACAGGTCGGCGCCATAATTTTCCTTTATGGCTCCAAAACATTCGATGTTAGGACTAATACAGTACAATGCGGAAGCCAAGGAAACAACGTTAATTCGGTGAGACGTGAATGTCAATGGGCCTCGAGGGGGAGTTTTCTAGTATCAAACATTGAAGATTACTGCGCCGTAACTCATTATAATGACCTCCGGCTTTCCAGGTAATTGGCACGAAACCAAAATTCCCCAAAAAGTATTCATCAGTGCAGTGACAGCTCTTAATTACATAAAAATTTTCCCTACTTTTATCGACGTTCATTTACAATGAAAAACTCAGTCGAAGAAAACGAGAAACGTAATATTTGCGATGCTCAAAGCAGAGAGCTGAAATATCGTTTATTTCCAGCAGAAAGTTCGAAAATGCGAACAAAAGGGGTTAATGCAATCAATACGCCTGAAAGCATGGGTACACAGTCTTCCGGCCGTGTACGGGAATCCCTCCGCGATGTTTCGGTGGAAACAAAATATGTCCAAGTTGAACTTTGTTTCCGGCGCAGAGAGGTATGCGAATTTATCTCTCTCTCTCTTTCTCTCTCTCTCTCTCTCTCTCTTTCTCTCACACACTCTCTCTCTCTCTCTTTCTCTCTCGCTCTCTAACACTTTTCCAGCCAAGCGCACACCTACACGGCGGCATACTAACCGCAGAAACAATGATCGATCGCGCCCGCCCGCCCCGGCTATCCGAGGCTAATAGTTTAACTTTGAAATATCACGGCCCATTCTATCTTTATCTCATTCTCTCGTACCTCCAATTGTTCCTCCTTCCTTCCTCCGCGCTCCCACCCCGTCCTTTCCTTCCTGCCCCCATTTTCATTCCGGCGATCGTCCCCTCTTTCAGTCCCTCTCTCTCGCCCCGGCTTTTTCTTCCTCCTCTCCCGCTATTACGACTCCCGGCGGCTCCCTCGCCCCCCTCCTCCGCCCCCTCCGTGGGTCCCACCGAGGCGAAAGCTCAGCAACTCGGGGAGAGAGCGGGAATCGCGCGGCCGGAGGATCCTCTCCCGGGAGGGAAACCGCTCTCGCCGCTGCACCAGCCGCACCGCCGCCCGTCGATATATCCACTTTTGCTCGTCGCGCGCCTCCTTCCTCGATCTTTTCTTCGAGATTTACGATTAGGCGATAAGAATCCAAATGCGCGGAGCGAAAGTTCGAGCGCAGGCGCGGCTGGTGTACACGGGACTAGCGAGGATTAAATAGTTGTTCGTCATCAAATGCAGCCGGTGCGTTACGTATACGGGGCGAGCTGTCCTGGTCGGCCGAAGCTACCGCTGCTGGGATTTCGCGCGCGGGTGTAACCGGTTCGTGTAAGCCGCGGTGTACGGCGTCACGTTGGAGTCGGAAAAATTTGTGTCGGGCTCGGCCCTGCCATCGCCCGTCCCCCGGCCAGCGTGTTTTCTCTATCCGATTCAGCACCGGTTGCTTTTTGCCGGCGCACGTGCGCTACCTTTTGTAACGCCCGATTACAAAACGTCTACGTGTTCCACGCCATAAATTGCATGTACAATCACTTGGGAAAACACAAAAAAAGGTACGCGTACGTGACTCTGGTGCAATTTTTTCTTTGGGACTGCAGATCTATTTAGAAATTTTAAAAGTATTGTTTCATTTGTTGTGTACGAAAAACTATTTAAAAGAGAAAACGAGTTGACCATCGAAGAACTTTTTAAAAGCGATAATTTGTGTTAAATAATAGTAGATGAAATTTAAAATTTTACGACAGTCTATAGCGACCTTTTTTTAAAAACTGAAATATTTGCCACAAAAAAGAAGTTTAGCAGCGTTGCTTTTTAAATTAATAATTTTTGCTCTAATTTAAAACTATTTCATTTTTATTTAAGCATTTAGTAATTTTAAAATTATTTTAGTTTCTGAGCTCCAATCTCATTTGATTTCTGAGCTTTTTGTTTTTAAGTATTTATAATTCAAGGGTTTATTATAAAATAAATATTTGACCCTCATAATTTTAAAAATATCTTTCTGTACTTAAAATATGGTAATATATGAGGAAAAAATATATAGCTTGATTCTATCCAATCTCAAGTTTTACCACTATTATTTGTTATTTAATCTCTGTCTTTCGGTGTACCAACGGTGCAATCTAAAGCATGAAATATTTCAATCGAAATCTTATCAATCGTCACCTCGGAATTCAACGGAACTTTCACTCCGCGGATCGTTCAATCTCCAGCAATAAAACAGTCATTTCGCGTCTCTAACTGATTAGATATCCGAAGGATTCTTGGCGCGTAAGCTTGCGCGTCGCCCCGGGCTTGTGTAAGACCGCCGCGGGGCGTGCATTAGACAGACGCAAATTGCCGAACCGCCGGTTGCGGCCGCGAAGCGCAAGCGCGTGTGCAGCCTTCCCCCGTCTAACGCCACGTGGCTTCACTCCCCCTCCCCCCCTTCTCTGACTTTCTCGAAAACGAATAGGAACTTTGATTGGCAGAACTCCAGTTTCCGTTTCTGCTTCTGCTTCTCATGCCCGGCGCCCGCGGAGAAACGGATTCGTTCGAGTAATTTCCGTATATCTATCTTTCTCCGGCGGCGCGGCGCCCTCTCCTTTCCTATCTCCTGTACCCTGCCCCCGGTCCTTTCTCTCTCTCTATCTCTATCTCTCTCCCGCCGGCGAGAGGCGAGGTGGCGATAAGAAATAGCGAATTTTCCGGCCTGTCACGGCCAGGCAGCTCGCCGGCTGCATAAGAAAGCCTGAGTGACAATGGCGGGGCCGAGCGAGCGTAAAAAGGCCCGAAACGAGCGGCGCGGAAAAATGACCCCGCCCTCGCGCTGCAGGCCGCGTTGACTTTGCGCTCGCTCGTTACGCGCGCGCGAGCCCACCACCCCGCGTCGCGGCGTTGACGAGAGAGCCGCGCTACGCGATCCCCGCGGGATCGCGGGGTGTTTACACCGCAGACGCGCGGTTGGTTGAAAAACAACGCGGAAATCGAGTTGCAAGCTTGACTTTCAAATTTCCTGCATCGCTACGCGATTTAGGCGTTCGGGGATGACCATGGCAGCTTCGGCATTTTAGAAATACGGAAGTACGCATGCATCGAAACTCAGATTATCTCAGCTCTGTGCCTTTAACTGCGCGTACAGGCAAAATCGATCTTCTCTCCTCTGCTTCCCCCCCCCCTCTCTCTCTCTCATACAGAGACATACTCACACGATCCTTCTCTTTCTCCCTTTCTCTCATGCTACCTCATCGTGAGAGACAGAGAGAGAGAGAGAGAAAGGGAAGATGCTCCTTTGGCAGGAGGAAAACAAGGGCGCAAAGCGCATTTCCTATACACGCCGGGGGTATTGAGAAGCGGCATCGAGAGAAGCGAGCGGTCTCGAGTGGTGCGCAAGTTCGAAATGGCAAACACCCAATGAGCGCGGACGCTCGAGGAAGCGGCGAACCGGAGGTAAGCGGGCGCGCTCGCGTTTGCATCGCGGCCCTCTTGCGCCGCTTCGAGCACCGGAGGGAGAATCAGCTGGCTGATATACTCTTTCGTTTCAGCGCGACTCTCGCGTAAAAAAAAATGCAGCGCCTCCCGCGAAAACAGCGCGTCGCGAGAAAAAATTTGGCGCGTCTGACTATGCACGGAGCTTATCTACTGATTATGTTAGAGTCGTTCGTACATTGCGCGGTTGATCGTTGCTGCTAAGTTTGGACTTTGAACACTGGTGTGAATTTTTGAGTGCATTATTTGTTTATTTGAGGATCTTGGCTTGGAAGAGGACTTGGATAGTAGATATACTACTGCTTTTACACTCGTTCGTTTGATACCCTTACTATCAAAAGTTTTCTGTATTTTATGCAAGACTTCAACAGTTTCTTTTATGATTTCTAATTATACAAGGCAAACTTTTTTGTACCTTTTTTTTCTCTTTTTCCTTTCTTTAAAATAATTCAAATATACGAAATATTTGTTTTTGCGTCATTTATAATTTATAATATTATACAGTTAAATATCGATTTATCAGAGTAGCTCCTAACTTATTCACTCTTTCTGTTCCCACTATGTTAACAGTATCTGACTATTTTATAGTTATCACTCGTATATATACCACAGTATTCCCTTAAACTTCATTCTTCATTTATAATTCCACTTTTATTCGTCTCTTTGTAAATTCAGAAACTAATAGGTACTTGTGATTACTACTGTACTTTTTCTTTAATTTTCTCAATCGCACTTTTAATTTCAGCTTCTATTTTCTCATCACATTTATACAATTTCTCATTTTCTTTCATCTTATATAAGTTTAATGAAATAATCTATCACCTTTACCTTCTGGTAAGTTTTCCGACCCTTCTGTCTTTTCACCTTCCACTACGCAGTGATCGAGCGTTCCTCAATCTTTTTCGCACAAAGGAAATTATCTTTCTATTCCCTTTCAATTCTTATTCACATCTTCAAAATTTTCACTTCTAATGCTCACTAAAAGTCACGTAATTTTTTCTTATTTCCTAATTTTCAAGTACGATAATAATCATTTAAAATCTCTCTGCGTTTCACGTTATACTTTGACACCTCAACTTTCGTATTAAAGCTTTGATCCTCCACATCTATTTTCCTATTGAACATCTCATCTGCACCGTGTATTTCCGTAATAATCTAATCACTGTAGATGAACGAAATTCTTGCGCAGAGGAAATTAGAGCGACGGGTATCGCGAGCGACGAAGGGAAAAAAAATAACACGCGGGTAATACAAAAGACATTATCGGGGCGGCTCGATAAGCATCGACGTCGCTTTGTACCCGCGAGCGGAAGGGAGAAACACGTGTCTGCGTGCCCGAATAACTCGTGCCACTGAAAAATCCATCATAGCCGCTTTATCGGGCCTTTCATCGTTTCGTATAGGCGGCGGCGGCGCGGGGCAAAGGAGCGCGCTCGCCCATTTTTCTCGAGGACTTTTCGCGGCGTCGCGAGCCCCAGATCGTTTAAGATAAAAACGGAGCGAGGGGGGGAGAAAAAAAAACTCGGGGAACCCCCGCCAACCGGTAACGCACTAATTCAGAGGCGCGGATAAGAATCGCCGGCGGCGGATGCGTGACAACTTCTTTATACAAATTGACTGCCGGCTAAAAGAGGGAGAGCGAGCCATTTTGACGGCGATAGGGCCGCGCGATCTTGCAATAGCTTCGGTATACGCCGGAAGTGTTGATCTCTCTGAATGCTTTTTTTTCTGGAGCGCTAGAATTTCTCCCGTTGAAGGTGCGAGAGCGGCCCTTTCTGAAAATTTGAGCGTCCCGGCATTGTAGTCGAAGGAATTCTTTTGACAGCGGACGCAATATAAAATATTTACGTGAATAAAAGCCTTGTTTGTACGGATGAAATCTGATAAATTTTAAATTGCTTTTCCTTTTATTTTGGATTTTAAACAAACACCAGTTAATTATATTACGCCCTGCTCTCTTTCACATATTGCAGTTTATTAAATATTTCAACAATTAATTTACTCGAATTTTTTTAATTTAATTTTTTTCTTTAATTTCTTTAAAAAACAATTGTTTTTAATTAGAGCGGCGAGTTTCATTTCGTTTCGGCATGACAGCGAAAATTAAAAAATATGTGAAACATCCGGTGGGGGTTAATCTCGCGGTGCTGATGTCCACGAGGCATACGCTCGTAAAACAGCGGAAACTCGCGTGTGTTACGAGTCTCTTAAAGGAGTGCGCTTTTATTAATTCATACACGGGCGATTATCTCGGCCCGATGCCGGCCCGATAAGGCCACCTTTTACGAGCCTGTCAAGCCCACCGAGCCCCACCCCGCCGTGGCGTACAAATAATCTCCCCTCGCCCCGCGGCCGCGCTTACATTCGCACGGGGCGGTGGGCCGGCGCCGCGTCACGCGTTTGACGCCGGGGATTAATCGCGGCTAAGCCGAAAGGCGCGCGATCCGCTAGGGAGATACCGTAACCCGGCAATACGCCCACCGATAAGAGGGAAACGTCCGCGTATCTTTCTTTCTCTCCCTCTTCGCCCTCCGCACGCGGCGGCTCCCTCTTTTTTTTTCGAGTGGGAAATTCATCGGGCTGAGATGTACGAGCGCGTCGATGACGGGGAAAATTTGTCGCGGTGAAGCTGCGATCTCGCCGATTAAAAATATTATTATTGAAAATAATTGAAAATAAATTAGCCGGCCGTGCGGCTATTAAAGCGGCCGCGCCGATAAAGTCGCGAGCTTTGAAAAGCGCGCGTGATTTACGGCGGTATGTGGCCGAGCCGTTCGATTGACGCGCGTCGAATTAAAATAAGCTCCAGCTCTATTCCGCGCGCGCTAAACGCGATCGCTTCGAGTGGCTCCACCGGGCGTTACTCCGGCCAAGCTGCGCGCGTTCGCCAAATCAAAGCGATAATTAAATTTGCACAGGTCACGCGACGCGCTAATTACATACGTTTCTTTCCGTTCGCTCGCTATTGCGCCTTTGAAGAGCTGGTATAGATCCGAACGAAATAATAAAAAAGAAAAAAGAAAGAATTCCAGCGGCATACGAAATTAAAGCCGCATTACTTCCGACCGCCGAAACAGTGGTCGGTGTCACGCGAAATTCCCGCGACGATTCGGCCGCGCGCGCGCGCCCTCCATAAACACGGCGACTGCGCGCGCGGAGGGACACGCACCCGCGGGGAGCACGCTCGCGTGCGCGCGCGCGCTCCCCGTCCTCCCGGAGCATTCGGGTAAACACGCGGGGAGGAAGAAAAGCGGGTCGAAAGAGAGGGAGGGAGGGGGCGGGAAGGGGCGCAATTAATGTTATTACAGGCCGGTTGTTTTGTCGAATTCCGGCGCATCTAATATTGACCGACGTGGGGCGCGGCTTACCGCGACCGTAGAGCGCGACGCTGTCGGACGGGAATTCCGGGTCAAAGTTGCCGCTGGTAATTGGCGCGCGCGCCCGGCACATCGCGTTCAATTAGCCCTTTGCGCCGGGCGCAAAGAACCGCCTGCTTACGTACGCAGCGACAAATTAATTAATCGTTACGCAAGGCTACTCCGATTACTCCGCCGCCGGGGCCGTCTCCGCCTGCTTTATACCTTTCCGCCTCGATTAGAATTGGATTTTAGCTCGGATTGCGCGCGAAAGAGATTGGCAGCGGATGCTGAAGATGGGTATAAAGTAATATTAGCCATTGGAGCTGTTGTCTTTGGAATTGCTTCACTCTGTAGCTATTGTAAATAACGAACAAGGTGCATGCTTTGTTTGCTTTGACAGTGGACTTTCGGAATCCATAGAAATTTATTTTATTTGTTGTCCAGAGTAATGGAGTACACTATAAAGAAATAAAAGAAAAAATTAAATATTTCCTACTCTTAAGTAATTATAATATTAAAAGGCATTTCTCTTTTCGTCACGTAATTTATTTCTACATCAATTATTTTGCTGTAATATTACTTTATTAAAATCAATCTGCAAGATAAAATTTTTTAACAAAAATAACACAACAATATCTCTTTCCATTTCGGCCTTTTCATCGTCTAATATTACTGAATTTAACGATGTATTATTATTTTTTTAATTATGAATGTCATTAGCGTAATCGCATTTTTATTAAATTTCTCATTACTATACCAAGCTCCCGCTTTGCGCAAGTAAATTCTTTTGACAAAGTTATTCAAATAAACAATAACTCGACTCATCACCATCCGATAAATACTAACATTATTTAAAAGGCCACGCCTTTTTCAAAAGGGATTCTCCTCAAGATCCCATTTCCTTACTCTCAGCTTCTCCTCTCTTCTGTAGCATCGCACTCACTCCACAGCTTCTGGACTATGGTACAGAGAGGCGTGGACTGCACAAAATAACTCGCAGTAAATTCGATCACGTTTTTCAAGGTCCTCGAGTCTCCTTTTACCCCCGGTCGCGGAGCTCAAAGCTAAGAGCATCGACTACCTCAGCTTCATTCTCGCGCGACGCGCGGAAGCTGATATCGGGGCAAACTTTTAGTTCGCCACTTCTCTCGCTCGCTTGGCAAGCGCCGTCGCGTCTCTTTTCTCCTCCGTGGCCTTGCGCGGCTCCGCGCTGCGGGGCACTCGTACGAGCGGCCGCGGCCGGCTATCTCTTCATCTCGCTATCGCGACTCTGAACGCTCGGCTAGTCGCTCGGTTTCGCCCTTTCCCAACTCCCGCGCCACCTTCATCATTTTACACTAATCGCGTTTACAGCGGCACAGTGTTTCACCGGGGGCGATAAGGCGCGGCCGACCTCCCTCGCTCTCGACGCTTTTCGCGCGATAGCGCGGAAAGGGACGTTGAAACGGCGAGCCTCGCTGCGTCGATTTTCTTTTTCGTTTTATGCTTTTTAATGCTGTACTCTTTGTTGGAACGGTGAGAACAGAAATTTTATTTGTGACAATCGGATAATTCTGCATTGATAGGGACTAAATTAGCAAAGATTTTTTTTCTTGTTTATTTATTGGTGAGTAAAATCAACTCGAACATACTTATTTTGATTCGACGAAAAATAACTGACTCTTTTCTTGTTTGAGTGAAGCTTCATTTAATAAATTTCTGAGATGTGTCATTCTTTTTTTTACAAATGCAGATTATTAATAAGGGCTGCATTAAAAATTCAGTATTTTCAATTTAAAATATTTCATTACATAATTAAAGGATATAAATATTTCTATTTTAAAGAAGATCAGCACTGAGTGAATCTTAATTTAATTAAGTGAATGACATTTTCATCACAAATGAAAAATGCGGAAAATACACGGAACAAAATATTCTGAATAAAATTCACCGACATGAAGCAGGGCACAAAAGCATTGAAATAAAACAGCAGCGTGCAATATATAAATTTACGCAATTTTTAAAAAATTCTGCGATTTAAATTAATCTTCAATTTAAAAATTCAACTACTAAAAACCATTGTACTGAGTCGCGCGGGCTTTCCCTGTCGGGATTGTTATTTCCGATGTTAAAAACTTTTTCGCTTCATTCGACCGGATGTACTCATAAACCAAAAAGTCGCGTTTTTAAATGCTTCCGCAACATTTTTTTTAATAAAGAATCATCGGAGCGCGCGCGTGCGAGATAAGCCCGTCCGACAGCAGGGCCCGCGCGGGGCCGAGCTCGCGGAAGCCAAACGCGCCCGCGGCATTATCTTATTACGGATAAGCATCGGCACGTAGCGCGGAGCCCGCTCGGCTTGATGCGTGGCCGCCGCGAGACACGGAAGTTCGGGCATCGATTTCAACCCGGGCGAATTATCGCGCCGCCCGTCGTAATTAAGCGGATCGGGGTATGGGCATCGTGAATTAGCGATTTTTTGAAAGATTCAGCCGAGCGCTCCCCGGGTGTCGATTCGGCCCGGACAAATCGAGGGCCGCCGGGCTCGGCCGGCCCCTGGCTTATTCACGACGGCCGAAATGAAAAAGAATAACGCCGCGCGGATCCGCGATCGACTCGGCCGCGCTGAAATATTCAGCGATCGCCCGGCCCGGTATTACGCGGTATCACGGAAAAATGTCGTGGGCTCCATTATTCAGCCGCCGATTACGGGTGAATCTCGCGATATTTCTTCGCCAGGGGGGCCGGGAGAAAAATTTCACTTTCCCGAAGGCGATCGGCTGGTGCGCACGCGTGTCGTAAAGATGTATAAGTAAGCAGCGGGGGCGCGCAGCTATTTACCGGCGAAGCCACGGCCATAATGCATCGGCGAATAAAGTATATCCGATTTGGCACTCGGCCTCGCTTCTTTTATTCACTATCCTCCGCGGGATGCCTCCTCGATTATTTAAGCGACGCGGTGCGCGCGCGGCCGCTGCTTTATTTAGCGCGCGAAGGCGATTCCCGCGGCCGATCGCGATTTTGTATATTTCACGTGGGAACGACGCTGCGCGACGGCATGCGCGCCCGTACGCTGATAGAATAATACAGCTGATCGGAGCAGAAGCTCGATGTGGTGTATTAAGCTTTTTTTCTTGATTAATCGCGGGATATTATACTTATAGTGCTTGGTTTGATCCACCGATGAGTGCAAGTCCATGATTAATGATTGAACGACTGCTATCAAGATAATTTACTGTTTATAATGTGGATATTAGGATTGATTGCATTATTGGTTTAATGTTTTAATGAAAAATTTTAAATCATTTTTAAATCTCAAATAATTTGTTTCTATTTGAAAATTTCAATGAAATCATAATTTATTAAAATTGCAATTTTACATAAGCTATGGTACTTGTGTAAATTTAGTTGTTTTATTCGATATTCTATGCCCGCTCTGTTTTTCTTCCTGTTCAATATCTGCCTGATCCTCTGAAATGCCGTTGACAAACAATATACTTATATTATTAATAAATTTATTATTAGTCGATGAAGTAAAATTGTATTAAATTAAAAAATTTATTTGTTTGCCATTTACCGTTAAATTCATGTAACTTTACAATTAAAGGAAACGTTAGAGTCGTTTATAATTGAGTCTTGTATCTTAATGGTTTTATTTACTCTGGATTTTTAATCCTTTAAAAATGTTACAAATTTTAAATTCGTAAAAAAGTGGAGTAATTTCATAAATAAACTGGCGTACAATTTAATTTAATATTTAGTTTGATAACGATTGAATTAATTAAGCATTAACTTTTTTGTATTCAAAAGCTTAAAATTTTTGAAATACTGCAAAAACAGTTTGTAATTATACCGCAACAAATTTTTAAAAAACTATTTACGAGTGTCTAATTTAACAAAATAAGAAAAAACAGAAATAAACAGTAAAAAAGCTTTCGTCTGTAATAAAGTAATTTCCATCGCGAAAATGAAAAAAATTTCCATGCAAATGCATCCTGGCGGCGGCTAATGCCGTGTCTTCAGTCGAACAAAGCGTGCAGCCCCGACGCAGCAACATTGACATCCGAGAATAACGGAAACAATGAGAGCGACGAGTGTGTGCGCTCGCCGGCGCAAGCTCATAAACACGCTAATGCCCAGTTAATTCGAGCGCGCCAACCCGAGCAAATAACCGTAAGTCATGCCTCCCACCCACCTTCTCCCTCCCTCTCTCTCTCTTCCTCTCTCCCGGACTCTCTGTCTCCCTTGGCGGGGCGCGTCGCGTTAAATGACACTGGCGCTGATATTCCCCGGCAATTTCCCCTTCCGGCGGGGCGCGAGCGGCCGGGCCCCTAAATCTCCAGGAAGCAATATAAATCCCGGCGACGGCCGGGGCAAACAAGCGACCGGCCCCGGGGAAGCCCGGGAAGGAGGCGCCGCCAGCCAGCGCGCGTCCGGGCGGGTCTTCGACTGGCGCCGCCGCGGAACCCCCGCGAACAAAGAACCCGCCCGGGCGCGCGCGGCCCGCGTAACTCACCCGCGGAATTGGGAATTCCGCAGTCGGCCCCGGCGCGGGGGAAACTATGATCGAGCGTGACTTCTTTTACGCTGGGGTCGTCAAGGCAGTTGGAATTGTAACGGATTGCTGCCGAGTAATGGCTCCCGGTGTCCGTCCGCGTTAGTAGGTGCTGCGTTCTGGAAATGCTGGAATTCGTGTTCCAATAATGGGATGGAAGAGCGTAATTATGCCCGATGATTTAAACTGTAATTTACAATGAGTAGGATAAAGAGTAGATCTGGATGAAATTTGGAGAAACGTTTTTTTTATCATATTAAAAAAATGCTATATAGTAGATCTGTAGTTTAATTCCGCAAGTCAGTTTAATTGATAATTTGGAAAATGCTTATGAATGTAAGCGAATAACATCTGAACAATTATTTCATTGATTTGAGTTTGATAATTCTTAATTTAAAGTGCAGTCCAAAGTGTAACAATCGTTTTTAGTCGATCAAGAATTTTTTTTTAAGTGACAATTGCAATTGAATCCGCAACTCTTTTTTATTCTTTTTCTCAAAAAGAGAAGACTTTTTTCCTCTGCTTTTTTTAATGGTTTAAAAATAATTTAATTTTTATCAAGTTTCAAATTTCTATTGGTCTACAATTACTATCAATTTAATCAATTTAAAAGAATGGATCGTAAAAAGTATATCAGCTTAAGTCGAATAAAACTTTTCATTTGGCGCATCAAACGACCCACCTAAGATTTAAATCGCGTTACGAGCTTACATATACGTCCTTGTTAATAATCATAAAAGTTGCGACTGCGCGCCGCCGCGCTTTCATCTCTTTGCGGCCATTCACCGACTGCGTGATTGCGCGTGATCCACAAAAGTACTGTCCTCTGGCATCTACCCTTTGAAAAGGCCCGATTCCCCCGGCATCATCCGTCGGAAGTACGACATCCAATCAGCGCAAGTACTCATCTGCCTCCCGACGCGCTCGTCGCAAAAAGCAAATTTTACGCCGGGGCTCGCGCGCGCGGAAAATGCACCGGCGCAATCGAGATCGAGGCGAATCACTCGACAAAATTTTACGGTGATAAAAAGACCGCGCGAGCACCGGGGGCAACCTACGCGGGAGGTCCATTAATACCCGCGCGAGTACGCAGGCATTAAGCGGGTCCGTTTTATCAGCGAGCGGCCACGGGTCAGCGGCTCGCGCGTCTCCCCCATTTTTGGCAGTGTGCCGCGCGACGCTAATCCTTCGGGGGTATACAGTCGACCCGCGCGATAGCGCGTTATACGCACGCGCGCGCGCGTCTCAGGTGTAATACGAGAAAAGTTCCGAGGGCGCGTTATTCAGTTTCGTCGCGAGGCTGAAAAGAACCCCTTTGTCTTCCTCCTCCTACCGCCTTAATGCCTCGCGGTCAGAATTTTCGCTCCCCGCCACGGTCTCTTCCTTCTCTTTATCCGGGCGCGACGCGCACTCCTACCAAGCTCTCTCTCCCTCTCTCTTTATTCCTCCCTGCTTTTCTCTCCGGCTCTCTTGCTCGCGCGCGCAAGCACCGCGTCCGGTTTGCCCTCCTTCGTTGAACTCGTTTCGCTCCTTCCGCGATCTTCCTTCTCTCGCTCTCCCGTCCGCTTCACAAAGGGGTGTACGAGGGGACTTGCCCCGTCCTATTTCCGAATGATTTCAAGGAGAGAAAATGGGAAAATTTTGGCCTTTTTCCTTCTACCGGCGAAACGAAAACGTTATCTAATTTTTTTTTCTACCTTTATCTTTATCTTCCTATATTGGAGTGCTCTTGCTAAACTTATTTGCACGACTGAAATTTTGAAAATTGATACGTAAATATAAGCTAAAATTCTTTTGTGACTTACATTTTAGTTTTATATTAAAGAGGTTCAGGTAACTTTTAATAATAATGGACGACATTGATTTTGAAAATATCTTCACTGAAATTTTAAACTGCGAATTAATTTCACACGAAATTCTAAAGTTTCTTCATTTTTTTCAATTTCTTTTAAAATTTGTATTGATTGAAATTTGAAATTCTGTTCGTATTTGCACAAACCCATTAAACAAATGAAACACTTTAAAGTCCCTACTAATTGAATTACGAAAAAATCATTGAAAATTTACCGCGCACTTCGCTTTAATTAATGAAGCAAATTTAATAGCATCTTAAATAAACGTATTCGAAAAAGTTAATAAATTTTACAAGGTTCCGCGCTTTTTAAAATTAATTTCTGTTCATTAAAAGATCTTTCCGCAATCGTGCAACTCCATTAAAACGAAAATAAAACGCTTCAAAGTGCCTGCTAATTGATCTAGAAAAAATTCATTTAAAATCCGCCTTGCACTTTGCACCGATGAATGTTTCAAAAAACCACCCTCAAAAATTCGAAAAGCGCGCTCGCCTCGCGACCCTCAGCATTACGGCTAAAAAGCCCTCCACAAGAGTACGAAAAAAGACGAAGATCCCACCGTGCAGTAGCGGACCGACGGCCGACTTTAGAGCGGAGGTGCACGCGGGGGCGAACAATCACGAAATCGCCCGGAATTGAAATTCCCCGGAGAAATGCGCGCGATACGCCGGGTCACTTATACGCCCGGGCCCGAAGTTGCAGCCGGGCGATTGTGTGGAAACTGTAAGACGAGGACGTGAGCCATCCAGCGTTACGTGAGCCCCGCGCACTACTCCGTACCCTCGCGCGCGGTTATGACCCCGGCCGCGCGACTTCGACCTCGTCGCCCCACCCCTCGCTTCGGGTATATATGTACGCGGCGCGCACTCGGTGCTCGCGCGCGGAGTCTTCCTCCCGTATAATCATGCTAAATATCATTTATGCAATAACGAGCTACGCGATCCCGCGTATTTTGTCCGGGCGAGGCCCGCTACATACACGCGCGCACGACGCCGGGTAAGCCGAGATCGCGCGGTGCACCTTTGATGAAACGCGACCGATGGAGTTTTTAATCTGATGGTTTTTACGTGACTCGCGAATCTAATTTGTTGACTATTCATTAATCACTGGTGAGTAAATTTTCGGAATTTTATATTTTTAATGTTTAGGTATATTTAGGTATGTTTTGTCGAAAATGCAGTTCTCTGTTGGGCTGTATGTTATAGAACTCAAAGAAATAAAAGATAATTTATTTTTTTGATTAACTGATCATTGATTGAGTTACTTCTCCATGAAAACAAATTTCTAGTTTTTGTATTCACTTATTGCCAAAAATATTATCTGTGTATTAAAATATTTTCATATCTCGTCAAGTATTAACCGCGTGAAAAACTTGCAAGAATTTAACAAAATTTTAAAAACAAAGCTCCACGATAACTAAACTCGCCAACGCTTCTACACTATACAGCGAGAAACTTGCCTTAAATTTTCGTAATGAAATAATACCAACTAATTATATTTATAATTGTCCATATACTAAGGGTAACAGCGCAAGAGAGAATGTAGATTACGTAAGTGTATATTATTACATCGTTGCATATCGTTAGCCTTAAACAGTGTGCGGTCAAAAAGCTGTTTCATATTCATAACTCAGCGTAGCGTTTAGTTCCCATTATCCGAAAACAAAGTCCCTCGGTTTAATCCGGCGCGCCGGAGCCGAGCCACGCCTCGGCCGGTTCGCCAAAATAGGTAATACTTAAATAACGTTACGCAATTTACGAGCAATCCGCGAATCAGTGGCAAACTGTATTTGCCCGAGTTAGACCTAATGTCCTCCCCCCCGCTGCCGATGCCACACTGGTGCAGGTCTCTCGCGCGCGTGCGAGTCCGCGTGTAAATACGCGCCGCGAAAGCAAACCACCGCGCGAAACCGTCGAACAAGTGCAAGTTGGCCAAATCTATTCATATCCTTTGTGTGGGTGGACGTGTGTACGAGCGTGTGTATCTATGTGCGCGTGTGGGTATGCGCGCGCGCGGCCCCGGATGTTCGCCCTGGCAGGGACGGTGCGCCGCGGGTCGCCATCAATAGTTGCGGAATTTTGATTACGGCGAGACGAGTGTAACCAATCGGTCGGGACGCGCGGATAATGCGCAAACACGGGGCCTCCCCTGGGTAAAAAGCAATAAAGCCCCATCAGTCGCGATAATTATTGCGCCGGGAAATGTACGCGCGCGAAATTCGATGGAAGCCGCCAGTTGGTCTTATCGGTCGTTGACGAGCTTTGCTGCGGATTTCATAAGAGATCATTGTAATTCAACCGACACCGTTTCTTTTAAAGCGTTTAATAATACACTCGATGGAATTGCAATTAAATAAAAATTGTTAAAAATAAGGAGAGCAGTGTCGAGTTTGTTATTTTTGAACAAAATAATGTACACTTAAAAGAGTACTAAATTATTGTCTAATGTAAAATAAATTAAATGTACAAGTGAATTAAAAAACAACATGTTTTAGATTTTACAAATTAACAGATTTTTATTTCAGCGCAACTCTATACCAGCGAGATTTTTCTCTAAGTTTCGTAATACTTCGCATCTCGGAAATGAAAGGCTTTCGTACGCTGCCAAGCGGACTGTTGACGTATTACGTACGTAATGTAAGAACTGCATTGTACTTTCCCTCACACTCTTGTACCTCCGCAACTAACTTCCTACTCTTTTCTTCCGTAGCCCCTTTGTACCTCCGCGACTAAAGTAAGTTACAACAAAGTATAAAATGTAATTGCACTTTTTTCATAATTCACGCTCACTTATTAACATCTTTATTACAAGACCTTCATTGAAATCCTTAGAGCACAATAGCCTAGGAAATGTCATAATACAGCAGTAAAAAAAGAGACTTCTTTATTATAAGAACCTCTCGTGAAGAAATTATGAATCCAGAACCAAAATAAGATAATTTTATCGGTCGAATATGTTTGCAACACGCAAGAAAATGTACATTTATATTTACGACACATTTAGACGTACATAGAAAAAAATATAAAAAAAGTAGTAAAACATATAAGAAAGAAGCACAAAGCTGGCTGTAAAGCTACCCCAGTGTCTAAACAAAAAATCATAAAATTTTCATCACCTAAATATACGCTATCGCAACATCACCCTAATACTTAAGTAATGAAAAACATCCGCAATTTGCAATTTTCTCAAACGCGATAGAGCGAAGTCGGCGGGAGATATTTGCTCGCCGCATTAAATCAATATTACGCTCGGCGAAAAAATTCCCAACTCGTTCTCGCCCCCTCTGTTGACTCGCCGAATTATTGAAAAATTTCCCGCGGAGCGTCGGCCCCCCCTTGCGCGAAAGTAAAACAGACGCGGAAAAACACAAAGGACCCCGGGGAAGATAGTACAGCGGACCGACGAGAAAAAAAAAACGCGGGAGGACAAAAGCGCCGGCGGTCGGACGTAAGACGCGCGTCAACGTCTCGTCGGATATCGCGCGCCGGCGACGATTCGCAGCTCGACGCGCGCGCTGAAAGAGCCGGCTAAATTCGAGCCTGCGCCGCGTCCCGGCAAAAAGAAGGCGCCGCTCTCCCGCAGGAGGCGCCCGCGAAAAGGGGCACCGCGGGGGTCTGAACCCGCTCCTCCCCTCGTCGCGGGGTAGGGCACACAATGGCCGGTCGCCGGAGGCACAATTGCCGCGGGGGCCCCGCGGCCGAGCAGACGGAATGAGGTTTTCCTTCGTTTAGAGTCGTCGCCGGTGCTATTTTACTTCTTTCGTTTCTTTTCCGCGCGCGCCGCCGCCGCCCGCTCTTTCTTTCCCTTCGCGCGGCTCCTTTCGCCCGCGGCCCTTTTTACGCCTCGTCCCACTTTTTTTTTCCTCATCCTTCTCTCTGCCTCTTCGCCACCCGTAAAATTATTATTTCACAGGCGAAAGACTCGCTTCCAATTATTGTGCTCGCGGCCTGCGCCTTTTCCCCAAATTACCACGGTACCGTGAACCGCTCGCAGATATAGTCCTAATCCCACAGTTTTATTAGGTTTACTCTTAACTGAATTTCGACTAGGAATACTGCGCTCCTCTCTGTTGTATTCTTCGGCGACCGAGAGAGAAATCTTAATAAGTGTCTATTAAAAATGCTTTTAATTACAGTAATGGATTTAAAAATACACCCCTGCCCAAGAACATTAATTGTAATTTGGCTTTTACATAATTGCAGTTTCTTAGCTTGGCATCACGCTGAGTGACTTCAAACAGTGCACTTGAAACATGAGCCAGTTAATTATTCAGAAAATTATATACGGTATAAAAGCACTGCAATCAGTCTGGTATCGAGTTCAATGCAAATATGAATAAATAATCACAATTACAAGAAGCAAATGTTTATTTATTTAAACCGTTAGTCACCACATTAGTTAATTGAGTAATTACAACAATTATGGTATTTTATCATGGTTTCTATGTGTGAATTCTTTAAATGAATTAGCCTTCTTTGCAAACGAATTTTTAAGATTTTCTTTCTTCGTTTTTTTGATTGCCCTGAATATTTTAACAATAAAAACCTCGAAAATAACCAAATAATCAAAGTAGTAACTTCCATAAGTTTATTTTACATTATTTTTATTATTATTATTTTTTAATAAAAACATGCGACTTATATAAATGCTACTTATACGTATCATACGCTGGTGATTAAAAAAGTTAATTATATTAATTACGTGGCTTTCCTTTGAAATCAGAACGATATTTATTTAACAAATTTATTTGATATATTTAATTAATTTTTTTAGCGATCCAAATTGAAACAATTAATTTGTATCAGAGCATTTTAATTATGGCACCAGAATTAACCGCATATTTACCCATTAACCAATAAAATTGCTTCTTTGAAAGCTTCGCAATATAATACCGTCGTTTTTTAAGAGAGAATTCGTATTTATAAAACGACAAGGAAAAGAATTCAGTTAAACTTTTGACCTAACTGATCGATGAGTAATAACAAAATTAAAAATCATTGATTCTTTATAAAAATAAAAGTAAGCTTTTTTGTTCTTACAACTAAAGAGGTGAATGAACGAACAGCAGGAATAAATTTAAAATTAAGCGCACCATAGATAAAGTCTATACGCGTAATAAAATTTGCGCAACGATCTTTTTACGTACACTTCCCGGCGCTCTGTCAAATCTTATCGTGTGACTAAATTATGCAAACTTCGTTAGTTGAAACTCCGTCGTGAAACATTAGAACTTCATGAGCAGGATTCCTTTAATCTTTATTTAAATTAAGGGCCGTTTTATCATCCTGTTCCGCGCCAACAAGTTACGCTAAGCAAAGTTTAGCCGGCGCGACCAACTCCCGAACGCAGCGGCGCGCTATCGGGCCGGAATTTGACGCGAATTTTCCGAATATTTATCACTCCAATCTTACGCGATTTTCCCGACTCGGTTAACCGTCCGGCCGCGAGCGGGGAAAGACAAACGGCCGTCCGCGCGCCCGCGTCCCGGCACCGACGCAAAAGGAAGACGCCCTCAAATTTGCGTAATTAGTGCTCTCCGCGGCCGTGCGCACACGGAGCGGGCAACAAAGATCGGCGGGCCGCAACGGGTGGGTTCGCGTCTCTTTTTTTCACTGTCTCTCTTTTTTTTGTCTTTCTCCACGATTCGCCGAGCGAGCGCAGCGGACCCTGCGGCGCGCGGAGGTCACGGTGAGAGGGCCGAAACGCGGCGCTTTGTTTAATTGAAATTCCGGCCCCGCGCGCCCCGTTAACTTTCTGCCCGTTCAATCCGTAATTCGCGCGACGCCCAAAGACAAATAAGCTGTCATGCTCGATTTCTCCTCTGTCGAGTTCGACCTCCCCGAAAAAAGTGTCTCATCGCCGCGCTTTGTTTCGCTCGTTTCGCTCGGGGTTTTTGCGAAATTGTAGTTCGTTCTGTTCTGAGAAAAAAATTTAGTAAAAATTACTATACTGTCTAGAAAAGTGACCACGAACTGATATTATTAAATTAACCATAAATTGGCCAGAACATACATATGCTGGACATTTTATGGTTAATTTTTTAACAGGGGTATAGAAAAATTTTCTCTAATTATAATAAATTATGCTAGGTAACATTATAAATTTTACTGCAGAGATGGTAGTTTTTTATCAAAATGAATCTGTGGCTACTTTCCTGCGCAGAATCATAATTTTTACTAGAATTTTTTCTAAGTGTGGGATTAGAACAAAAACATATTCAATGTTGTTAATGTGCAATTTTGGGCAACCATTTATTTGAAGAAAAATAATATAGTAATGAGCTGCGAAACTGTTTAAATATAGCAATTTCGTCGACGTTATTAATTTTGTCCATTTCCATGCGTAGGAGTAATTATTTAATATTGCATTATGCCGAAATGGTCATTTTACGTATTTTAATATTCAAATCCGCAATGTACGAAAATACGGAGAAAACCGCAAAGCGTTTTAAAATTATAAATTAATTAAATACTAGCCACTAATGTATCCGGTCCCTACACTTCTTTGTAATTACGGTAAATAATTTTCAAGCAAAACTTTAGTGAATCATCGCTTGAAAAAATAAAAAGGATATAACAAATTTCAAAGAGGATATAATAAATGTCAAAATGCATTTTGATGCACTTGAGTGCATCGAGATTCTTGTCATGATCAGGTGCATCAATTGATACACATTTTGTTAAATAAATTTTGGTGCATACTGAACTACTCATGCACACCGAACTCCAAGTGCATTATTAGTATATATATTGATAAAAAATGAACTTTTATGAGATGGGCACAAATCTTTCTCACAATTTTTTTTTATTAAAGAGATTATATTATTATTTACATTTGCAAACTATTTTTTTATGCAAAACCTATATTTCGGATATCAAAATTCTCTGCGATATCTAATTCTCGAATAACTTATCGAAAGATTCATTTTTATTATTTCTCGACGAAACTAAAAAGTATGTTTTTTCCACGAAATTCCCATTCTTACGTTCACTCGACAAACATAAATAATGCAAAAAAAAGCCACCAGAATTCCAATACCGGAAGAAATCTCGGCAGATTTAAATAGCTCGCTCAAAATTCCCCAACGACGTACTCAGCGATGCCGCGAACATTCCACGAAACATTCTAATAACTCCATTCGCATGCAAATCCTCGCGGAGGCGCTCCGGTCAGCCGGGCAGGGGGCTGCGCGTCAATCATCATTCGCTCGGCGGCGCGTAAGTACACACACGTCCCGCGGAGAGAGAGGCGCTCCCCGGCTCTTTGGAGGCTTCGCCGGAGCGTAGACCGATGGCTCGGCCGGCCGGCCATTACTCTCGCCGGGCGCGGCCCGAGACGAATCGCCTTCCTCGCCGCCCACGAAAGAAATCGGCACCTCAATCTCGCCGGACTCGGCAATAAAGAGCCCGGAGCTCGCTTTTTCTGCCGAGACGCCTCGCGTCCTTTTCTTCTCCTTCGCTTCTTTTTTTCTATTTCGCTCCCAGCCGCGCGTGTCCCCCGGGAGGGGCAACTTTTTTTTTCGGGGAAAATGGCGCTTTGAATAGACGCGAGGTCCGGGCGCGATAAACTACGATGTTTATCGTGCCGCGGACTGCGGACGCAGGCGCGCGCTTTTAATTGAATTCGGGTTGCTTTGGGATTCTGAGCCGGAGGTGGGATTTCAGTTTGCGCGAGTTTACTGATTAAATTCCCCCGAAAAAAGAATCGCTGATGAGGATTTTACGAGCTTTTGTCGCACTTTCCTTTTTGGCATTAAAATTTAACTTTGCCCGGGCGTGGGAATGACGCGGTAAATTTATCAAACTACGTTACTTTTGAAAGGTGCTCTGCCGCGCTTCGCTTTAGACTTTCAGAGAGTGACTTTGTACCCATTTACCCCGATAGTCAGTGATGTATAACGAGAAATTATTGCTTGCAATACTAATACGGTGAAAATTTAAGTATTGCACTTTAATTGTGCGAAACGTTTATTAAATTTTTAATTCAGTACATGCAGTAATAGTGCAATCGACTTAAAAAACAATACTACAAGAAACAACTTTGAATACGATCTGAAAAATTCTTGGCGTGATTATCTAAAGGACAGTTTATCCTTAAATGTTTAAATAATTAATTTACGCCCACACCCTCTAATTATATTCAACGAATCACGAGATCATTAACAAAAGAGTTCCAGACCTAATTTTAACGAAGTCCAGTTCGTTATTAAAAATGAAGCGCGGTATTTGAAATTCAAACGAAATAACCCAAATACAGTTGTAAAAGCAAAACAAAGTAAAAAAAAGCGCGCCGCAATGCAAACGAATTTTAAACGCCGCGATTTTTATTTTTACAACGCCAAATGTCCAGTTTAACTTCGCCACCGGTTTATCTCGACCGGTCCGCGGCGAGTAATCAACGCGCTAATTAGAAGAGCGAACGGAAGAGTTTAATATCCGCGCGGTATCGCAGTTTCCGCGCCGCTCGAAAAAAAACCACACCGAACGAGACGACGCCAGACTAAAAAAAAAGGAAAAAAAAATTGGCTCGATCCAATGCAGCGGAAATTCACGGGAGTTTACTTCATAGATTCGAAATCACGCGACAATAAACAAATTTCGAATCTCGCCGGGGCGGGTGGCCGGGGCCGGCTATCAATTATAAGCCGCTCGCTTGCTTTTCCCAGCGTCCGAAATTGTTTTGCGCCGGGGATTCCCGCGTATATATATCGGCCGCCGCCCAGTGCATTTTTGCAACGCGACACCGGCGGCGCGGAAAAATCATATCCATTTCGGTATTTAGAGAATCCGAGGTCCGCCGACAATGCGCGGGGAAAATTATTTTCGCCGTTCCGCCCGGCTAAATGAATTTCGACCGGGCGCCCCGTCGGTGCCCGTTTCGTCGCGAAATTTCACTAACTTCGAGTTAGCGCCGGCCGCCGACGAGGAAAAACGTTTTATCGATAGGGCCGCCGACGTCGTTCTTTATTAATTTAATAGTCCGTGTTTTTTTGCGCTGGCTGTAAGTTTAACTGGCCCTGCTGGATTTTATTACGCGAAATTTCGTGCAAATTGAAACGTTGGAAAATATCTCGAGGACGTGAAAAATGTTTCAGGCGCTTGTTTCGGATATTTCAACTTTTTTACACGCCTGCGTCAAAGTAGAAACATTTCGACATGATTGGATTATTTTAAATAATTAAAAGCGACGTACTGGCTTTAACTCTGTGTATCCTACCATTTTACGTACTTTTTTTACGACTTCCATCGAAACAAAATTTCAAACTTTTTTTTAACGTTATATTTCTCGCTTTAAAAAATTTCTATTAAATTTGAATAACTAAATAAATATTTTTCGATAGCTGACTTATAAGGTGAATTGATTGATTTCGAAACTCAACTAAACTTAACAGTTAAAAAGTTAAAAACGTTAGTGATCTCTTAGACACTATGGTAGTCCTTAGGTATCTCATAATATGTATTTATCTATGATATATTGTAATTTTTGAGATTAGAAAATTTATACAAAAACTTTTTTAATTTTGACGTCATTCAATTGGATATACTTATAAACCAATCAAATTGCATTTTTAATTGCTTCACTGCATCCTGCCATCTTCTTTTTTTAAGAGTGGATCATATTTGACTATAACCCACTCTTGAAGAAGTTGATCAATTGATTGACTATCACATTTAAAAAAAAGATGTGTTAAAAATCTGTTTAGCCGAGTAGTACCGATAGATTGCCTCTTCAAACGCCACGCCGTAACACACGTGACGCATTAGCGGAACAACGAGGCTAAACAGCGTCGCTCGAAATCAGGACTGGGCACTGCGTGGTGCCTCGGCGACCCAGGACCAATCGCGAAAATAGCGCGAAACCACGGGAGTCCCGCTCACGAGTCCTCCTTCCCCCCTCGCGATTAATTACTTCTGCGGGCACGGACATAATACCGTGGGACACGGGGGGTATACCGGGGGGCGCGTGTACGACTGCCGGGAGCCGCTTTGGAGTTTTGCGCGCGGCGGGTATTAATTCGGAGGGGTTCGTCGCCGCGGAGCTTTTCCCCCGGTAATTATTATGCATTGCCATGCAAATGGATAAGCGTTTAATAGAGCCGGCCCGGAGGTAACGAGCGGACCGTGCGAGGCGCGCCTATACGCCAAAAGCGACAACGACCCGCGGACGCGCGTAATATCGAGAATTTGACCCCCCGGCCCCCTCGGCGTTCGCTCACCTGGACGGCCACCCCAGTGACTTCCGGACCCCCGCGAGCCCCCGGGAGCGCACCGCCCGCCAAAGGCCAAAGCGCCACTCCGCAAGCTGGCTGATTCCGGCTTGAAAGCTTCGTTTTATGCTGATTATCCGTACGGCGAATCGATTATTCCGCCGGGACTCAAAAAGAAATTTGAATAATGCATTAATTTTCTTTTTCTTCGAAATAGCGCGCGGGAACACGGCGTAAATGTAAAATTCAGCAGCCCTTGTTTATTTCGGCGGGATAGGGCCTTCGTTGATCGCCAATCTACGGCGATATTCGGGGAGCCCATTCGAGCAGCGTAAACATGTTTTTTTTTTTTATTTCTCGTGTCGGAGCTCGAGCTCTGCCCGACAGCGTCGTCTAACCGCGTGTCGACTGATTATGCGACATTCCAACTCGGCCGTTGATTATATATATTTAAATCTGAATTCTGTATGATTTCATTTGCTTATAGTGCAGCTCGTATTAACGTGCAAATTTCACTGGACTACCGCTCAATCTGCATTTATGAGAAATTTAAATATTCACGTATCCTAGACACACGTAAATACTAGTCTGGATTATTCAGGGGAATTTTAAGATACTAAATGGAAACTCTTTTTGTTTTTTTTTATCGTCCTTAACTGCATCATTTTATATCTGAATGATATTTTTAACACACTATTTATTCTATGCATATAAAAGTTTCTTCTATTTTAAACTAGGTATTTAAACGCGTATTTATATTTTTATTTATTCACAGAGAGAATTTTTTATAAAAAATATTCTCACTTTTTCACTAAAATTAGTATGCCTTTAGTTATTTTGCATTTTTTATGAAACAGACTACTTGATCTCAATAGTAGTAATTAAGAAATTTCTCTCCGTATTATTATTATAGTTTCTTCTATATACATATATCCTTTTTCATCTCTACTTTTTCACACGTTCATTTTATCACTTGTCGCGCATTTAAAAAAAAAGGAATGGAGTGCAAAACTATTTCCTCGGCAAGCTTCGTTTTCGCAAGGTACTTTTAGTTTTCCCATTACGCCCTTGTGTACGGCGCGATGGCCGCAGACGGCCTATGACGTCGGATAAAAGTAACCGGAGGGTCGGGGGGAGGGAGAGGAAACCGTGCATACCGGCGGAAATACACCGCCACCCCTCGACCAGCTCACGCTTCGCGAAGAATTCAATCAGCTCCGGCAAGCACACGTATGCTCGTGCGCACGTGAACTGCATGTGCGTAGCCGCTGCACGCATATTTACCGCTTAAAACCTTTAGGTCCTTTGCTCTGTGTGCATCTGTGCGTAAGTGTACGTGTGCTATGTTCACGATTGTTTTATATATACATTTTTTTTTATTAAAAGAAGCAAAGATTTATTTTACAAGTATGTACGTGCTTGTTACTTTGGTTTCGCGAAATCAAAAGAGAGCGAATGAATGAAAGCGATGGATGTATTTTTAAAGGATAATAATAATATAGGTGTGTAAAAAATTATTCATTGATTGATTAATTAAACTGAATTTACGTAAATCTGTTTTTTTATCCGCTCTGATTATAAAATATTTGCGCGATAAAATGCAGTACACGTCAGTTCTTATAAACGTTCATTGCGTCACGCGTTTATTTATACATTATTATAAAATTTTTTGAAATTACGTATACGAATCTCATCAACAAGGAATTTAAGTCACAGTCATAAAAAGTGTACGCTTACGAGGATCGATTTATACTACACTTGGTAAAACGTTAAAAACCTTTTCATCTTTTAATAAAATTTTATTTATAACCTAAACGAATAAAAATAATTGGTCAACGAGTCGAGTGAAGTAATTTATAATGTTAATTTGTAAGAAAAACAATATTTTTTTTTCAGCAGCAACATAATACGTACTGTAAATGGATATTCCATCACCTGACTCGTGAGCTTTATTATCGATTGGTTATCGGCTCAAAAGTAAATTGCCCCCATGGTGAAGCAAGTATCGGACGCTGGTATCGAAACTAAAATAAAATTTATTTGTTAAAGGTAAACTTCGCTTTTCGTATAAAACGAAGAATGTAACACATAAATAAAAATAAATGTTGGATTTCATATGTGACGAAAAATGGCATGAAGAATATCTTTTATTAAGACAAGATGCAGTGTCTAGACGTACCCGACTTTTTCTACTTAAACAGTAAAAAGAATTTTAGCGTACGACTCTAAAAACTTCTGTAACTGCACATTTTTTAAGTGATCTTTTATTATTTTTTCTGAAATTTTATAATTAATCTTTCAACGTGAAATTAGTTTATATACAAACCTTACAGGCCTTAAAAACAAAACAAAAATAAAAGAGTAAAAGACCTTTAATTTAAAAGTTTACGGCTTAAAACGTCTTTTTCATACAAAAATGATGAATTACGTAAGTTTCAAAAGAAACATAAACACAGACCTTTAATTTAAAAAAAAATTCGCGGCCTTGTATCAAAGAAAATATTTTTCAAAAAGGCTGTTTCAAACAGCGCTCTATAACTACTTATACATTATGATCGAAGTAGAAACAGACGAGTACGGCAAGACGCCTGCATTCAATTAACTAACGTCAAATAAACGTTGCACCGTGCTTAATTTGCCATGCAACCCTCAACTCCGTGTAAAAGCCCAGTGAATAACGGCGCTGCATCCATCAACCCGCAAAAGTAGACGCGCCTAGTTTCGCGAGAGCTTAACGAGCGTCGAAGCGGCTTTGGAAAAGCTCGGGCGTTCGCGGCGGCGCCAATCGGAAAATAATTTTCGATTCGCGCGCGGCCCGCGCGATTTCGCGTCCGGCCGAATTATGCGCGAGCCGCTTACTTTTGCGCCCGCGCGATTTAAAACGGAAACGAGCGGCGACGCCGATTGCGCCTTCATTTCGCCCGGCCGCGCGCGCGCAGCGAGGGGGCGACGCGCCGCATCTACCGCGCGCCGCTATAATTTTCCTTTGCGACCGGTTGCGAGCCTTTGCCTCATTTGTCTACGGCGAACGAGGCAATATCGCTTTTCATGAATTATTGATGCTGCCGCGAGCGCCGCGTGTTATTGACTCGCCGGGCGAGGTGATATCCTCACGAAAATTGCAAGGAAAAGAGATGTTTTTTGCGCGCGCGTCAGCCCGGCTAAACAAATTGCGCGTGCCTTGTGTTGTCGAAGCCGGCGCGGCGCCCGTAAATTTTTGTTTATTTTAACCGGGGCTTTCAATTATTTTTATTTGCATTCGGGGCGTACGTTTAATGCAAAGTATCCGCCGCGGTGAGCTCGAAAAATATTGTTTTACATTGTTTTTGTTGAATATGCGAAAATGGTTAATGCAGGAGCTGCGTTTTTAACTTTTGTAAAATGTTAAATAAAAAGGGGCCAACCTGCATAGGAAAAATTTACGATAATTAATTAAATTAATTAAATGCAAATTGTCTTAAAAAAGAATTTTAAAATAAAGTTAATACTCCAAAAAAAGTAGATATTTTTGCACAACCGCATTACTAATTTGAAAATACCTTACGAGAGGTCTCAAAATACTACATCTTAAAATATGTGAAATAATAAAAAATGTGGCATACTCTAAGAATATCGGGATATATTTGATATAGCGTGAATACAATTTAAACGGAACAAAATTAGTTTGGGAAAAAGACTATTTCTAAATTTGACATTTTATCGAAATAAGGCCTTAAAATCATTTAAATTAACAGCAAAATTTAGTCAGCTAGTAACTAGTATTTGAAAATTTGCACAGTTACAAAGCTATTTCTTCGAGAAACCAAAAATTTGTAAGAAATAAATTTTACAATCTTTTGCAACGCTTTGATATCTATGTTCCCTTATAAAGCAACAAAAGATCGCTTCAAACTAAACGCAGAGAACACCGGTACGTTCTGTTTACCTAGGCGATGATTCCCGAAGCTTCGGCCCGGAAAAATCGGTAAAAGGCATCGAGGCGCGCATTTCGGAGTCATTAATTGAGTCTATTGAAACGGCGTAGATTGTAATTCACGGCAATGGCTGTGTTTGCGGCGAATCGGCCCGTAAACAGAGGCGGGGGTGGGGAGGGGGCGCACGCCTGCGCGAAACCCCGGGCGCATTTATAACGAAAGTTTTGTTCGGTACATTATTCTTGGCGCGCTCGGTGAGCGATGAGTCGATCCTATAGGAAAACCGTGCTCTCTTCCGGCGCCCGGGCAGCCGGCAAAATCGATGCGGAAGACTAAGAACAATAGATAATGAATTGCGGAGCTGGCGCGCGAGAGACTGCCGCGCGTTTCGCTGCGTTTTACCGCGAGCGTTGTTGCCCCCTTCCCTCCCGCGCGGGAGGGGGGCTAACAAAAGTTTTAGCGCCGATTCGTCAGATTTTTGTATCTCCGGCGCGCAGTGCATGGTTTCGATCGGGATACGCGGCGTTTCACCGAGCGAAAATAACGCGCCTTTCAGCCGCCTCGGCGCGCCCGCTAAATCAACGCAAATTTCACGTCGATTATCGAGCGAACAAAACCGCGGCGGAATTCAATGCGGCCTTTTTTTTCGCGTTTGAACAGAATGCGCTCTTTTTGTCTATCCGTGACACTCGAGTGCCTTACAGACTGTTTCGTATAGAATTGGTGTTTTTGTGAAGTGTCTACAAAACATTTAATGTAGTTATAAAAGATAAGAAATATTGGTTTCTCAAAATTTTCTTAATTGATTAATTAAATGATTCAAGCAAAATTCGAAGAATATAAGCTTGTTCGAAAGCTCCGGTATTAAGCTTCTAAGGCGGTAAATTTGTATTTTTAAAATTCCTCGTTACGTTTTAATTTTTTGCAAATGTATTTTGACGTTTAAGGGCATTATCTATGATTGCGTTTAAAAAATCACTTACAGACGCGTCTGATATCAGTACCTTCAAAAAATCACTAGGAAAAAAGTCTTCAATATCATTACAAATGCGCAGATTCCCTGATAAAAACCATAAAGTCTGACCTAACCGTCATGCACGTCCTGCATTATCAAATTTCGCGTTTATATGCGCAGGAATCGTCCTCGCGGAAAAAAATAAAAGAGCGGAGTGGCGAAGGGGGGTGGGGATCGGTCGTTAAGCAGGCGCGCGATGTTGGGAAGTTAAAGATCATACTTGGTCGCAGGCCAGCCGCGCGTAGCGCTCCCCCGACTTTACGAGGCTCGAATTCGCTGGATCTCCCTCGCACGGCGACGGAGGAGCTTTCGCGCGAGTCCGGGGCGCGTATAGGGCTCCGCGAGCCTCATAAATTGCGAGCGGGAAGCCGGAAAAACACGAGGGGCCGCTCTCGAGAGTCCCACGCGTCCGTGGGAATCGCCGAAAGGAGAGAGAGAGAGAGAGAGAGAAAGGAGCCACGCGGCATCGCCGATAAAGCGGACCGGATAGGAAGTAGTTTGATCGCCCCTCGTAAAACCCGGAATATTTTCCTCCCGCGGAGAAGAAGGGGCGAGAGAGAGTAAAGGCCTCCCCCCGAAAGGATCAACCGGTTGCAACGTCGCCGCGATAAAGTCCTCCACGCCTTCTTCCTATTTCCGGCACCTAAGAAAATCCTCTCCACCCCGAAGCTGATCGCCTTATACTCCCTCGCTTGCGGGGCGTCGCGCGGATGCCTATCTATAGCCATTAGCTATCTGTACGTGTCCGTCTGTCTATCTGGGCATCTATCTGGCCGTAGCGCTGGCCGTTCGCCTTGGATATCGAACTATTTATCTGGTCGCTGCCGGGGTTATTTGTAAATATTACCGGAGCTTTTTAATCTCTGCCGACTATTTCCCGATCCCCCGCTCGCTATTTCGTACTCCTGCGAGTGAGGCGATAATCCCGAAACGACGGATTCACTGAAAATCGAGGCAATTCCTAAGCGGAGATAAGGGGTACCGTTTATACGGAAAAAAATCATTTAATTTAACTGTATCAAGGGGTGTATACGACATTATAACTATTTCTCAGAAAGTTGAATTTCCGAGAAACCCATGAGCTTCTCTCAACTGCCACGTCTTTTTCAAGGTACAAGGATGCACTTCATACTTCAGCTGTAATAATCACGGATTTCAGTATTTCATCTCTTTATGTTTTAAGGCTTGAAGCAGGGCTGACATCAAAGAATCGAGATCAAAGAGGTAGGAATATACATCCATCTTTGCCATGTGCTCCTTTTCGCGAGGGTAGCGAAAAAGAACTTGCAAAATCGAGTTTCCTAGATTTTGTATTTTGCCTGCTCTTTTATCCTCATCTTCGCTTGAGGAATATATTTTTCTGACGATGCTCGCAGAGATCTTTCTCGCTATCCCCGTAGATAGTGACGTTTGTTTTTTTTCTGTTCGGTAAAGAAGACGCTGGGCGCGTAATCTTTAAGGAAAGCGTTTATAATTCAATTTAAATGATGAACGCTTTGAAAAATATTTTATTTAGTTTTTCACCCTTTTGATTCTATAATTAATTATCAGTGCGAGAAAAAGTTCATCCTATCTCATTTTAATGTCCCAACCTTGTACAGTTGAATATAAGTGAAACTTTAATTAAATAGATGAATTTATATACTAATTATTTATACGCGTGGTTCATTCTAATTTCTGAGGATCGATTGATTATCAAACAAAATTATTTAATAGAAATATTAAAATAGTTAGCAAATTAAAAAACTTGGTGATTATTTAAAGAAACACAAAATTCTTTGATGGTTGATTCTTTGATTTGTTCGAATTCGATTAGAATTTTACCAAATGTTTACTTATTAGCGAATCCAACTATTTCTTCACATCATCCATCAATAGCTTTTTAAGAAAAAAATTACAAAATAATCTCACTGCTTCTCACAAAAATCCTGTTGATAAAAAACAAATCTGAACGTATTTTTTCATATTATTTTGATAAAGTATTTATTACTCAAATAAAGCTGCAAAAAAAGAAGCTACAAGGACGGATTATAACGCACGATCTCAAGACGAAGCGCTTTCCCCACCCCCACTCTTGTGATCAGAAGAATCCGTTCGGAAAAGAGCAAGAGAGAAGGCGAGAAAGGGAGAGAGAAAGAGAGAGAGAGAGAGCTGAAGGGGATCGCGATATAAAGGTGCACGTAATCCGCTGGGCGACAGCTTACTTCCAAGGGAGCAGTAGCTCCGGCGCTGCGGCGCCTCGCGGGCACGGGACGGATCGCCGCGGCCTCCTCGCGAGAGGGGATCGCTCTTCCGTCTTTCACGCGATCGCCGGCACTTTATTTCTCGCTCTCGCGGGCGGCCCCGGTGCAATTCCGAAAATCGATCGCCCGGTATACATCGTCCTAACGCCGTGATTTATCGTTATTGTCAAGTCGTTATCGCACGGCTATTTTACCTCGCGCGCGCGCCGCGCACAAAAACGGGGGTGGGGAGAGGCACGTAGCTGCCCCCCGTTAAAAACGTGACCCCACCCCCTCCCGCGGAGCTTCTTGCCGCGGGATTCTTCTTGCCGGACGGCGAAATCGAATCTCGCCCGAGCGCTCGCTCATTCGACCGCCGCGCGCCGCTCCGCGAATCCGATATATATATATCGCCCGAAGGCGCGAGTCTCGTTAGCTGCCCCCCCGGCTTGATTTATCGTCAAACCGGCTTTCTAATGAATTTTCTTTGTATACCCTTTGATGGGCTTCCGCTTCTTTCCGCGACTTCTATTTATACGTTTTCGATCATTTCGCTCCTGACGCCTGATTCTTCTTCGGGGATTCTATACGGTGCAGCTGCAATTGCTATCCGGCTCTATTTTTCGAAGTATAAGAAAAGAGTACTGTACTTGTATTGCTATTGCTTTTTCACGTCGGAGAGAATTTGAATGCTAAATTTTCATTTAATGCAAATATATAGTTATTTAGGAAAGATAGAGATACTTACACAGCTTGTTTGGATAAAAATAGTCTAGAATTAACTGGTAATTTTATGAAAAATCAATGTTATACGGCGGAAAATTAATCAACTTTAGTTCTTTATAAAGGATCTCTTGAATTTCAGGGCACCGTAATGTAGCATCGCAAATCGATAAACTTGAATCCAATTTGTTTAAGCAAAATTACAAAATACTAATTGAATCTCTGCTATACGTATTTAATCGTAATTAATATTGTAAGTAAAATAATAATAAAACTGGAGAAGATGAATGGAAATTCTTAAGAATGACTTTTGCTGGAACCCGTGAATACAAATGTATCTATGATTCCTTGTTTTCAAATTAATAATAAATTAACCCAAAAGTTTAATTATTAATTTTTTATTTGATCTTTCTAAATTAAAAATGCAAACGTCTCCTATCATTGCAGTATTCATTCAGATATCAGTAGACACAATAATAGAAGCTTCTTTCTATAGCGTAATGATGAAAGCGCGAAGTTAATGCGCAACACCGTGAAAATGTTACCGGACGTAATGTATAAACGGATTATTCGATCATTGATGACTGATTATTCGACACTGGTTTATAACGGCGATGCATCCGCATTAACGTCAGTACGCGCCGGTTCCCCCGTTACGCGGCGACCATTAAAGCTTTAAACAACAGCCATGATTGAGCCGGACATTGATTTGACGTTTTGCTGTGCAAATTGATTTGTTTATCTATTAGATTATTGAGGTTAATTGGTCGGCCGTGCGCGCTGTTCGAGTTGGAAATCAAAGCGAAGCTCAAACATGGTTCACCGAATTATGGTCTTGTTTTTTAAACCCGAAACCTCTCCTCCCACCTCCGGCGAATGTCCCCAAATCGCCGCAAAATTATCTTTATCGTGGCGCTGCGATGATCAGTGTGTGGGTCTATGGAAGCCTGAACTCGGTATGAGATACGTCTCCGATACCGATATTTTTACTACCTTTTCATACGAATTTCATTTTTATGAATTGCGTTAAATTAAGATTTTTACCTCAATAAAGATGACTCATCTCAAGAAAGTAATTTAGTAGTTAACGTAAATAATTAATGAAATACTAGAATAAGACATTCAATGTTTTATGTAATGAAAAACTTACCTCAGACTGTAGTAATTACGAAATCATTTCTTCATAATTTTCAATCAATATTAAATAAAAAAACTATGATGTTTTTAAAGTAAAACTTAAAGTTCACTATCTCTATGGTAACATTGTAAACGTAAATAATAATCACTCTGAAAACTACGAACTTTTAAAAAATAAAGCAAGGTGTACCTTTGTGAAGTAAAATAAAAATAAAAGTCCGAAATCTGCAAAATTTTAACAACGAGATTTTGTTTTATTGTCTATATGTACAAACATCGATTATAATAATCTCTCGCATACATCTCCGTCCGAATGAAAGAAATAATAGTTGAATCCAAGTTCTTATAAGTTTAAAGTCTCTGGGCGCCCGGCGGGTCTCCCCGTTATATACAACTCTCCTGCACCCTGAGGCTCCTCGTGTAGATGTCGTGGCTGCGGTGCACCGGCAGGGTGCTGGGCCGCGCGGAGCCGGGGCTCGCGAGGGGCGCCGCCGTCGGCGGGCCCAGGTGGCAGTCGCCGTTCTGCCGCAGCCAGCTCTCCTGGGGCGGCCTGGGCAGGGCCGCCTCCTCGTCCTCGAGGTGCCGGCGGAAGTCCCGGATCCGCTCGGGCTTGGGCGCGTAGTTCGGCTCGAAGATGTCGGGCCGCCTCTCGGCCTTCGTCGAGGGTATCACGTCCGGGTCCTCCTCCGCGGGCTCGAGGGGCCGCGCGCCGCCGCCCGGCATCTGCGGCGTCGACTGCGGGCTCGACCTGGCCGTCGCCGCGGCGCGCGCCACGTACAGCTCGTAGGCGTGCGGCGAGCCCTTCGCCCCGTCCGCCTGGCGCTGGTGCACCTCGTAGTCCTGCCGCGTCTGCTGCCGGCCGAGCGCAAAGCGATCGTTACTTTATGGAGCTTTGGACTCTTTTTTTATGTGCGGTATTTTTTTTTTTTTTCTTTTTTTTATTATTCTTTTATTTCGTGACGGGGCTATTGACTTGAGCGTATAAATGGACTTGTATGGGGATTGCACACAATGCAAACTTTTTATTGACTCTTTTATGTTGTAGGCGGAATAAAATGGAAGTTTTAAATCAAATAGTATCAGACAGATATGGCCAGTCATGAAAAGATAGTCTGTTATTATTAAATTTTTCCCGGACCTATTTTTTTTTTTTATTAATTTGAAAATAATTAAAAATTATACGATGGAATGTTGAATTACGATTTTTATAATTAAATCACTTGTCAATCATATGTACCAACAATAAATATAATTTAATTAAAAAAAAAATCGCGTAATATTAATAACGAAATAAAGCGAACTAGCATAAAATTGTAATTCCATTAAACTGGCGAATTGCGCACCTGGTACTGATTGATCTGTAGCTGGTGGTGCTGCGGCTGCTGCAGGAGTCGGCAGTCCTCGTGGGCGCCGCCGGTCGGTGCCGCCTGGGTGTCGATACCGACGGCCGCCGAGACGCTCGCGTACTGCACCACGTGGCTCTGCGTCTTGCTGGGCTGGCTGGGGTGGCTGCGCTTGTACAGCGTCAGCATCACGCCCACCACCAGAATGCAGATCGCGGTGATGCCCCCGGCGAAGCAGGCCACCAGTAAGCTGATGTCCGTCGACTCGCTGCTCGACTCTCGACCTGCGGTCACACATCCACGAATCTGCGTTATACTTTGTGCCTCTTTTCTCCGCCGCACGCCTCCGTCAGGCAGGTAAACACGTTAATGTTGATCAGAAAATATTGTAATCTTTAGTAGACCATTTTCCTTCGTGTTTTTTAAATCTCATATATTACTTGCAATACAAATTATACTCAACACTCGGTCTAAAAAGACCCACATTACGCACAATTTCGTACGCAACCGTATTTCCCTACGTACACAATAGACAATTTCGCCTTCGCTCTCAACCGAAATTCGCTCTCCAAAAGGAGGGACGCGAAGGTCAGTCGAGCCGCGCCAGTGGCTTGTAAATAAGAGATTCAATGGGCGCGTAAGCGCCGTGCGCATACATCCGCCTAATTCGTATAAGAATGAGACGCTAGCCCACGCTGGAGAGAGAAAGAATGAAAGAGCGCGCGGCGCATCCGCATCCCCCGCGGGCGCGCGGCCCCGATAAATAAAGCCGGCCGCCCGCGCGCGTGCTCGTACTCACGCCGGCGTGGCAAACAATGCGTGCGAGACCAGGGAGAAGGAGGAGGGAAAAAAAGGACGCATCAAAGTGGGACGAGGAGCAGCAGCGCGTGCGGCTACGCGAACTTTTGCAGCTGCCGTCGCGCGCGCGCGCGAGCTTTAAAGCGATTCGAAAGATTTTTCACGTTGCACCGGCTGTTGCCTCGCGTTTTTTGCCCCGCGGCCCTCTCCTCCGTTTTTTTCGGCTGTAATAAATTTTCCGAACGCTTGAAAAATATAATGCGATTTTGAGAGCGCGCGTTTCGCAATAATTAATTTCACTTTTAATTCGCGTAACGTTATTCTGTTATTTTCTACCTTCGCGTTTACGTTTAATGAATTTTTTTTTCTTTTAATTTCTCTTTGTTTGCTTTTACTTTTATTATGTTAAAAAAAAAGTTGCGTGAAAAATCCGGGAATTTTTTACTGTCTGTCCTTTATTTTTGTAGTTGGAAGCTATGAAACTGACGAATTTCGTAAAAAGTACGGGGGACGTGTTTTTGAAACATCCGCGTACAAAGCTAAAAAAGAAAAGCGACAATTTTTTGAAATCTGAGGAATCTACGCATTTTTTACTTTCCAATGTCAAAAATGTTATTTAAAACATACTACCACGTTTTATTCCTCGTCTTTTTTTAGATGCAGAAGACATAAAACAGATGAATTTTATAAAACTCTCGAGCAACGTTTTTACCTTTTAAATTCGAAACTACGAAAGACAGCGCAACAATTCTTTTCAATTGGAAAAATCAACGTTAAAAGAAAATAGATATCGAGCCGCGTTCCAGTAAAGCCACTGCGACAGATGAAGACGGCAGTCTGGTTCATCGGCATTCGCCGGCGCCAATCGCCGATAATCATCGGAAAACAGCGAGCAGCGATGCCTCGGCGTCGCATCGGAATCCCGCGGGCCAGTCGGAGGGGGAGGCAAGATTAAGGGGTCCGCGAAAAGAGCGAGAGCAGCGCGTGCAGCGGCTCTGATTTCGAATTCCGTGGGCGCTCGACTTCGTTAGGCCGGCGGCGCACCGGCGATCTGTCCCTCCTCCGCCGCAGCCCCCGGGGCTATTTTTATTGAGGATCCGCTTTCTCTCCTCCTTCTTTTTTTTTTTGCTCCCCGTACGCGAGGTTTAATCCAAGAGAGAGGGACCGGCGCGGCCTTCTCACGACCATTATCAGCGTTTGCTCGATAAGCCCGAGCGGACGGAGCGGGTACGCCGGGTTTCCGATACCTTAATAACGGTACATCGGTGACGTGACCCGGTCCTCCGACTTAATTAATTCGATCGCGCGCGGCTATCGCGATTATTCCGTCGGATCCGAAGCTCCTTTAAACAAATCCCTCGGCCGACTCTCTCCCGCCCATTATTCCGTCCCTTCCTCCGCGCGCGCGACGAGCTCCGATTCGCTTCGTTTGCTTTTTTATCCTTTGTCCCGTCGTTTTACTCCGGGCCGAGTAACGCCGTAATTAGCAAGTCCCCGAGTAACTCGAGCCGAGAGGAGGAAAGCAGCGGCGTAAATCGAACTCAAAATGCAACGGACGCCCGGGAGTCGGACTTTCCAATTTGATATCGCGCCCGCGCTCGGCGATACAACGAAGCGCGCGCTTAAAGCGAGAGGGAGGAGCGGAGAGAGGCACTCGGGTCCGCGCATGAATAATCCATGAGGATGGAAATTAAAGACGATAAATGCGCTCCGAATGAGACAGCCGCGTGGAAAGGGAGCCCCTGCTTTATGGGATTTTAATTCAGGCCTCGCGGCGGGGAGAGAAAGCGGTCCACGAATTACGCTAAACCCATTCGTACGGGGGAAAAGTCCGAAAATACGTCGCGAAAAAGGAGGGCCGCGCGCGGGAAGATGGAGAGCGGGATGCAGCCGCGGGAGAGCAGGAGAATGCACCGCCGCCGAAGAGGCGGGCGGAATTTCGCGCCGGACTCTTTGAGCCACGAGCGCACGGCGCATCCCGCGAAATCCTCGCTATTCTTCGTCGGTTCTCCGTTTGATTAATTAAACGATAACTTCGCCGCTTTTTTTTCAAGTCGCAATAATAGATTTTAAATTTTTGCGAGAGCTGCAAATTCAGTTTCAAAAGAATTTTAGCATTTAAAATGTTAAAAGGACTTATCTTAAAAAAAAAAGCGTTCAAAAATTTAGTAGCGGCGCAAGGACTACAATGGTACCTCTAGAAAAAAAGTATATTTTTTTTAAAGAAAGCAGACTACTGCAAAGAAAAGTATACTTATTTACAGAAATATTTTAAACAACACTTATAAAAGAAAAATGAAATGCATACTTTTTTCGTGTTTTATTGATTTGTCTGCTTCGTCATTTTATCTTTCCAACGATCCGACTTTTCTCCCTACAAAATTGACTCGCCCTCGAAGCTTTTCTTACCCCATCCTCAAAAGCCGTCATCCGCGAAACTTTCTAATTTTCTAATTTTCCGAACTTTATCATATTACCATAATAGAATCGCGAGCGCAGCTTACGTCCTGATCAGGTATAACAAAGGACAAGCTCGATCCGGGATCAGCTTGCAGCTTTCGCGACGGCGCGCCTCAACCTGGCGCATTACCCCGCCTAATCCGCCCCCCGCGGCAAAAATTCGCCGCTCCGTCGCGGGAATCCCCCTGGCGTTAAACGATGATTGCCCGGAGAGCGGATTGCCGCCTTATTATTCAGGAGCTTGTAACGGCTGAATGGCGACCCAGCGCGTACAAGGGCTCGCAACCTCGTGCATTCCTTATACGAGCTGGAGCACTCGGCGTTTCGCTATTTTCCCCGAAGTTTCGCCCGGCGTAATTCGCGCCTCATTGGGGATTCAGCCGCGGCCTTCCGCCCCGCGATCGTCCGAACACACCGCGGAAAAAGTTTTTAATTATAATCGCGACGGCGAGTCGCGGGCTTTTCATGCAGATTCGCGGCCGGGGCTGCATTAGGCGGGTCCGCGGCGTAAATGATGCGTGCGCCTTTTGAAACGGGCACACGCCCGGTACGTCCTTTATGCCGCGGTGTACTGATCCCTTGCGCGGAACTCCCGCGGGTAGACTGTTTTTATGGAAATTGAAATGAGCGCGCGGGCGACCGAAGTTGCCTTTTTAACTGTGAGTGCACTGCGGTGCCGCTTGTAGACCGCGGGGGTGGCATTTTGTGCCCGACGCTGGAGCAGATTTACACAGTATTTATTATTTCCTTTTTTTTTGCCGCTCGTTCCGCCAGATCTAAACATTTGCATTCGCGGAGAATCAGGAGGTTTCAAAGTGGTCGTTTTTTTAGTTTGAATCTTTGCTGCTTTACTATAAACGTACTTCGGAGGTTTGCGTTTAAATTAAAAATCCACGGCCTAACTGTTTATAAGCACGTCTATTTGCTATAAGGGTGAAAATTGTCTGCATTTTAGTTATGCGGTACTTTATGAGAGATATTGCATTTGAAAAGAATTTAAGCGATTTTGTGTAATTAAACGGATCTACTACGAACTGCTTTTATATTTGTTATACTTTATTAAATTTTTAATCTTGTGCGTATTATGCACTTTACATTTTTTTATATTATTCGAATTTTTAAATTAAATATTTGCCATTTCATAAGCTCTGCTCTGTAAAATGTCTGTTAGCTTTAAAATTGGTTTTAACTTTGTTTATTAAAAACATTGGCTGAACTGTCCGATTATTCATTTGAAACCCCTTTGATACGTTTAAATGAAGCTTTGTAATATTTTTCTAGCTATTAACAAACTTTTATGCCATCGAACATTCTTTCCCAGAATATTTTAATAATGCCACTTCAAAGGCCTTTTAAATATTTAAAATTAAGTTTCAAATTTTTTATATTGGCTACAGATATGTTTGTTTCAACAACAGATTAATATTTCGACGGTCTGCGCTGCATAAAATCTCTACCCATCAATTTAATTCGAAGCTAAACAAACGATAAAAAAAAACGCGAGAAGAAAAAAATTAGCGAGTCCTTCGCAAACGGAAGCTAACGCCGTCGAGGGATTCTCTCACCTGTGGTGTACATCGCCACGCCCTTGAGAGTGACCGACTCGAGGGCGACGGGATCGCTGCGGCCCTTGGCGTTCACCGCGTAGAGCAGCAGCCGGTAATTCCTGCCGGGCTCCAGGCCCGGCACCTCGAAGATCGGCCCGAAGCCGCCGCCCGCCTTATCCGTGTGATTTATGTAGATCGTGTTCAGGTGGTAGACGTTCTCGTCGCTGTACACCTCGAGCTCGAAGCTCGTGATGGGCAGGCCGCCGTCGAAGCCCTCGCTGCAGCGCACTATCAGCCAGTCGGCGTCCCGCGCGTCCGTCGCCTTGAAGTCCTCGTGGCCTGCGGACAGAAGAGAGCACGCGAGGGTGCCAACCTCACCGTTCATATCGATCCTCCGACTCCCCCTCCTTCCTCCTCTCTCTCTCGCCCCTCCCGCCTTTTTATTCGCCACGACGGACTCCGTTCGGGAAGACCCGATTCCGCCGGGGTAATGAATACACCTCGCGCTCCTCCGCCTCCTCCCCGAAGAAAAAGTAATTTTTCGCTTGGAAAATCTGCCTCTAAAACTTGCGCGATTTTTCACCGGCGAGGAGAGAGGGGGCAGGGGACCCCTCGGAAAGTAATGTAATGGAATTAACAACGTTAATAGACTTATATTTCGTTATCGCTGGCGACTCCCTCAATCAAAAGCCCGGGGTGAGGAGACGAGCTCCGGGGAGAGGGGGGGGGGGAGGAGAAAATTAACGAGGCCCTTAATTCATCAACGGGGCTCGAGCCATCCGAGTAGGGGAGAAAAGGAATATCTCGGGGCCGAGTTCTTTCGTCGACGGTAGGGCGAGAGCCCAGTCCCGTCCGCAGATAAGAGATCAAATTATTTCCGCGCTTTCTGAGGCGATAATGTAAGTAACAGGGACAGCTAATTATTATAGAAGCTTGCGCCCCGCGAAGGGACGGCGAGCGTACGAATCCTCCAGCCCTCCTTTCGCCCTCGGCCAAACGTTTGCGGTGGGCGTGTGTACGGACGGAGGGACGCGGACTTTCTATATACCTCGGATCTCCGAAGACTAAGTCATGGCCCGCTGCTCGTCGACGTAATATATAGAGAAATGAATTTTCTCTCTCCTTTTTGTAAGGACGCCGAGCTGAATTAACTCGGTGAGCAAATCGAGTTAACGTTTTTTCCTCGGTTTTTCGGACGCATAAATCGTACGACGAGTGTATTTTTATCTCGCGCTCCGCTATTTTGTCGTGTAAGTAAAAGCAAATAATTGCACGACTTAACTGGTGGCAATATAATTAAAAAAATGCTTTTTCGACATCGGGGATATAAAAGTATAATTACTACGCGTTCCACTTTTCAAATGTAGAGAAGTACATGAGAATTTTGAGAGAACTGTAAAATATTTAACAAAATATACGAAATATTCTTAGTATAAGACAGACAGCTGTCAATACTTTTGTCAAATTTATTGAACAAATTTTATCATAGCTTTATGTGTAGTGCACTCGTCAAGAAATTGTCTACAATACCAGTCTACAAGTTTGTCATTTGTCCACAATACCAGTCTACAAGTTTGTCATTTGTCCACAATACCAGTCTACAAGTTTATTAAAATGACCTCCATTGTAATTTTAGGAGAGCTTTTTTCCTCGTGTAACAGTACTGTTTATAAAAATCTCGTAGCAGCCGTCATCGCGTAAGTTCGAAAATAAAGCCCGTCGAAACAGCGGAAAAGCTCGCTCGCGAATCCGCGCTACAAGATAGAAAACTCCCCGTCGCGTTTCAATTAATTACGCCTAAGACCCGACAAATTGCTACTCTTACTTACGGGCGAGCCCCCGACCCGGGAATCTCGGGGCGCGCTCGTGCGCGCGCGAAAGAGCCAAGGCGATCGCGATAAGTCGATTAATTTCCCGGCGCGCGTCCCCTAATTACTCAGGCCGCTCGATCACTCGGGCCGCGCCAAACAAGAGGCGAGCGCTCACCCATGCGGTAGGCGTAGGGCCCGGTGGACTGCACGGCCGAGCAGTTCTGCAGCGGGTAGGGCTTGCCGGCGACGATGATCTGGAAGAGGCAGGGCACCTTCTGCGGCCCGATGGAGTTGGTCGCCTGGCAGGCGATCGTCCCGTAGTCCATGTCGCCGGCCGGCGTGTAGTTCAGCCGCGAGCCGTGCCAGTGGTTCGTGATCAGGTGCTGGGGCTTCACCTGGGCGAACCTACTCGCCGGCACGTTCATCAGCTCGCCGGAATTGTTGAACGTCCACTGGAAGGTCGTGGGCGGCGGCTTCGACTGCACGCCGCAGACTAATGAGATTGTCTCGTGCTTCAGGGCGCCGACCACTTGCGTCGTCGTGCCGTCCTTGCACACCGGGGCGTCTAAGGGACACGTGAAACCAAAGCTGTTATTTCGATTTATGCCTCTCTTCTGCTTTTTCGTTTGACCTTTTTTCAGGGGTCACTTCTATTTTTACTGATGCGGAGTTCCATTAATAACATTAACTTACGCTTGCGGTGTATACTGAGGCGAATGCTCTGATATAAATCACTCACCATACAATTTTGAAGAAAATTAACGAATCTTGATTTTGACGTAAAGATTTAAATAAATTACTGATAACAATAATTTTAAAATTATATGTTATTAATTCCTCAAGATAATAGATTAATACAAAACACAGAAAAAAGCTATCCAAGTATTAGATTCCAATTTTCTTGGTTCTAATCAAAATTCTCAAATCAAAAGCTTGACCATTTTTTAACTACGCGCCTTATTTACAATGAAAATCTGCAAATCATCTAATATAAATGAAATTTATTTTCAAAATGGCAAATTTTAGTAGTATTGCAGATAAGATGAACATTTAATTTATACAATGCAGTGAGGATCTCAAAAAATCGTTCAAATATTTCCGATTTTGTCAACTCACGGTTGTCATTACTAATACTATTTTATACTACTTTATAATTAATAATATATAACTAATTAATAATTAATTAATTATCTTAATTAAAATCGGCATATATTATCAGAGCATCCCAAAAATTCCATGATATACACATCTTCTCGGTTCCGCCAGGCTTTAAGTAGAAACAGACGAGCATGGTCAGACATATGCAAAGTGAAATAGCACGTATTCCAGCAAAAAATAGAGCTTTCCACGTAATTATTTACTTATAAAAAATACTAAATAAAAAAAACTTACTAATTTACAGTCGAAAATAACGCGAAAACCCAAGATCCCGAGAAAAGTTCCGGCAGGCTTTAAGTAGAAACAGACGATTATAGTCAGACCGACGCAAAGTGAAATAGCATGTGTTCTAGCAAAAAGTAAAGCGTTCCACGTAATTATTTACTTATAAAAAATACTAAACACAAAAAAAATTATTAATTTACAGTCGAAAATAACGCGAAAACCCAAGATCCCGAGAAAAGGTCCAACAAGGTACGACAAAGGGACAGATAAATAAAAAGCACCGCGGGCAATCATTTCATTAACAATCCAATCAACGTAATTGAAAATCAGCCAGCGAAAACAAAGCCGACGGTGGGGTCATAAAAAAAAGGAAGAACAAAGAGCTCGGTGGTTCGCGAAATTAATGCGCCTCTCGCTCTGGCACGGCGCGGCTTCTTAATTACCGGCCGGCGACACGCGCGCGGCCGGAAAAGGGGAGAATCTCGCCGATGGGGGACAAGGAGAGGGGGAGGCATTACTCACACATGACGTCGAGCGTGACGGGCCGACTGGTCGCCTTGCCCTCGTAGTTGGCGGCCATGCAGGAGTACTCGCCGGCGGAGGCGCGGGTCACGCTCTGGAGGACGAGGGAGTGGCCGCCCGGCAGGATGACGTTCGCCGAGGCGTTGTGGTGGAGCTCCCGGCCGTCCTTGAACCAGGCCAGCTTGTACTCCCGCGGATTCGCTTTCACCTCGCACTCGAAGTACACGTCGTCGCCCTCGTTGATGTCGCTCGCGCGCAAACTCGAGCCCAGCTTGATCGTCACCACGGGTACGTCTGCGAAAGAGGGAGAGAGGGGGGCACCGCCCCCTCCGGTCACACTCGACTCTTCCACCCGAATCGACGCGAGCTGCGTCCATTGTGCTCGCGCGCGGAGGGAATAATTAGCCCGCGAGGGGTTAATACAAGGATTCGCGGAATCGCGGGAAAATTTGTATCGATGTGCGACGGCGTGCTCGAAGGTACGAGTCGTACGTCCGCGGGGGCTTGTAATTTTTTATTGCGTTTATTTAAGGTAGCACTTTGGCGTTGAACAATACTTCCAGTTTGATGAAAGTGCCCTTGCTGCTCGACGGTTCAAGCAGCGTGTCACGAACGTTCTGCCTCTGCGGTAATTGGCGCTCATTGAGTGCAAGGAAAGGTGTACTGCAATGGCTTTGTTTTTGAATTTTAAAATACACCGAGTTCGTTAATATATTATTACGAGGCTCTATTAATGAAAATAAGATACTAGGCTTGATATTTGCATACGAGAGCGGAAGCGACATTAAGCGGACGATAGAGCTAATTTTCACTTCTGAAGAACTCGATTCGGGTCAGTCGGGCTTGTACTCGGGCGGACTCGCGTTATTACTCACAGTGTATAATTAGATGCCACCTGTCCTCGAGCGCGCTATTCGGAACCACAGGATTTTCCGCCCTGCAGGTCAGGAATTTGCCGTCGTCCTCGATTGTTGGCACATAGCTCATTACGCTCCTAGTCATGTTTAGACCTTCTGCGAACTGCGAAAATTTCGGTTGGTGAATTCAATTAAAATTTTGAGCTGCTGCGAAAGTTTCGCAAATTCAATGTTTGATCGATGATAAATAGTTTTCTCAGAATAGGAGAGAACAATGCTCTTAGCCATGTTAGAGAAAGATTTAAAAAAGAAATGGGCTTACAATTCTCGCCATGTGTTTTACTTGATGTGGTCCCTTCCACCAAGTTATCACAGCCTCCGGTCGTGAGCCCAAACTTACGCACTCAATCTCATATGTCTTTAAAGCCGATAAGTGTTCAGCTTTATTCGTAATATTCACCACCAATGGCTTCACTAAAAAATGATAAAAATAAGTGATAACAAAAAGTTCGTCCAGCAATGATCGATGCTTATTTTATCCCAATATCTCAAGTTAAATTATCAAGATTTAGTTAAAAGTAAAACAAAGTGAACGCTTACAATTGACGTCGAGGACGATCTCGGCGCTGGTCGGGTTGACCAGGTTGGTGTTATTGGCCCTGCAGGTGAGGTGGGCGCCCAGCATGTCCCTGGTGACGCGGTTCACGTCGAGCTGATTGACCGTCGTCTCCTCGTAGACGTGGACGAAGGTGTCGTCGATCAGCCTGTCGTCCCAGTACCAGGTGACGCGCGGCGGCGGCGAGCCGCCCGACACCTCGCACATCAGCGCCAGCTCGCCGTCCTGGTTGATCGGCTGCAGGTTCTTCGCCAGGATGCGGTTCGTCGTGTAGATCACCGGGGCCTGCGGTGGCACTGCGCAAAAACCAAGCGAATTCGCCTCTTGCATTTTCGATACGCGGGAGAAAGAATATCTTTAGTCGTTCGGACAAAAAATAAATAAACTTCCTTCGTTAAAAATTAATGATGAATTTGTTATTCGTGATCAGAGAATTTATCGTTAACTAGATATTTACTACCAGACTAGTATAATTATTATTGGCAGTGGTCCTATTCAAGTAAGCATACATACAGTGTACACGAAGAAGCAATCAGATTATTGCTTTACGCTCAACGACCAATTGGATTAGTTCCTCATATGCACGTATGTACGAATGCTCACTTGAATAGTACCACAGAACGCGAGCATTTAGAGAAATTTTTCGTAAAATTTGCAAGAATTTTCTCTCAATGTGTATCTATAAATCGAATTTAAATATAATATTTTATTCATTTTTTTTTAAGTTATTACCGAAAAAATCATTGCGGAAGAATAAAAATAAAAACATCCCAATATTCTGACCTAATGATCAAGTCTTAAAACTAAAACATATACTGCATATAACAAAATCCTCCTATATTGCAGGTGTCGACGCACCGCCTTCTTGAAAGCGGCTATAAGGATGTAAACCAGCGAACGAAGGAGAAAAAGCCAGCGGAGATTAGAGGTGTAGCTTACCGATGACGGTGAGGTTGACCTTCTGCTTTCTCGTGGGGCTGTTGTGGAAGTCGACCCTGCAGCGGTAGACGCCGGCGTCCTCGGGCATGAGCCGCTCGATTAGCAGCTCCGCCACCTGCTGGTTGAGCTCAAGCTTGGCGCGGTTCGCGAGGACGTTGGGGTTGGACCAGTGCTCCCCCTCGCCGAGGGGCCGGCTGCGCCCGTCCACGCTGTAAATCGGCGTGCCCTCCACTTCCGACTTGTACCAGAACACCATGAAGGCGTTGTCGCTGCGGTTGTTGCGCGTCAGCTCGCACGGCAGCTTCGCACCGTAACCCGCCACCGAGGACACCTCTATCAGTGGTACTGCGGGCAAGCGAAAAGTAGCAAAAATTAAGTCTACTTGAAATAATAACGTCAAATTGATAAACTTATTATCTATTTCATCGGGTTTTGAAATTTTTTTTTTTTTTGTTTTTTCAAAATTTCGGTTCTTTAAGTAAATTTTAAGGTACTCTTATATTGTTGATAACAATTAAAATGAAGTTACAATCAATTTCAACTTTGAAGTTTTAGATTTTAATATGTAATTTTGGATTACCATTTCACACAAAGAATGTTTTATTGAATATAGAAGGAATATTTCAAGAATCTTTCAAGTTTGTTGCATACTTTCTTAATTTATTCTGCATCTCCCATTTGTTCTCAAAAAATATTATGCGTTTATATTATTTGTTTACATTTAAAACCAACGTTAAAACTAGTTTCAACATAATATTTGAATTGCACTTATTTTCAATAATGATTAGCAGAAAATTGTTACAAGACAAAGGACATTTGTCACTTTTTAATTGCACACTTATCAAACTCGAGAAAAAAATCTATACTTGTCATCTCGAGGTGATTGATAATGCGATTCAATAAATTACTCTTATCGTATTCAATCCCATTACCTACACTTTCGTTTCATACGAAGAATTCACATTATTTGCATTATTCTTATTATTCCGCTCTTATTATTTTTCATTAAAAAACACTCGTATGTATTATTCATGAGATGATGGGCGAGCGGAGCTAACAAACTCCCCTCTCGTAGCTCCGCATAAACTCGTCGTTTATTACGTCAATAATCTCTTCATTACAACTTCTTCCCTCCCTACCACCGCGTAAAGCCGTGTTCGTCAAGTTTTACACGAGTCGCATCGAACGCCGTCGCAGAAGCTCGCCGCATATTAACAGCGAGCACGAGGAGCAACTGTGTATCGAGCGGATTCGCTCTTTTATTAGGCCATTCCAGCGCGTAAAAATCATCAATCGTCCACTTTGGAGGGGGCAGGCCTCGGCGTGTGCGGGATCTGCTAACCGCGCGCGCGTGCCTCTCAAGCCGACGCGGGAATTTGAAATATTAATGAAATCGCTCGCGCCGCTATCATTAGGCTGATAATGTCGATGGGGCATTACGGGGCAATTTTTGCCTTAGCTGTTACGCCATTAACGTAGACTTTTATGGCTATTTCATTGTTTTATAAGTAAAAGGTGCGCACTTTACGACTCGGGATTAGCTAAATTTAAACGCGGTAACAGCGTAGTCATTACGGAAAGATTGCCGCTGATTAAAAGTTCACGTGAGTTTTAATTCGGTAACTGAATCAATCAATGATTTATAAATCTTGTTAGAGCTCGAAATATCTCTGCTATTTAATTTTAGAAATGAGAATAACAAATGTAACTGAAAGTAACGACAAAAATAATTTCATTTGTATTTATCGCATTATTTTCTTTATAAATATAAACTGGTCATAATCGTTTTAATTAAAATATTGGCGTATAATTATATTTTAATTTAAACAAACAATCGTCGTCAATTTATTATGGCTACATTATATATTATATAAATCCACGTCTGAGCGATTACTTTTTAAGAATTGACAAATAAATAAGAAATATTGATAACAAACATATTAATTCTTTTAATGAAAAAATAATGGAAGACGTCATTTCTTGAAAAAAGTTAATCCTTATTACTATTTTTGCAAAAGAAAACTTTCACTGAGATACTTAAAAGCTATTGTTAGAAATTTAATATAATAATTCCCTAGATAAAATTAAAAATTACTATTGTTCCATAGATAAATCAAAGATTTTTGGAAGAACAGGTAATCTTTTAAATATATTGCTGTTTTTGTGCGGACGGATGAAGCTTTTTTTCAACAGACAATAACATTTTCTCGTTAAATTTCTCGAACTTCGTTTAAAAAGAAAATGAGAATTCTTACGGTAACTGCAGTTATCTATTTCCCAGGATTTAATTTATAGCGTTATAAAAGAATCGTGTGCCGAGAACTGGTGCTTGTCCGATATGAAACGCGAATCAATACCACTAACAAATGCGCCCCATTCAAGCAATTATAACAAGGTTACGTTATCAGAATATTGTCCCAACTTTTATATCGCGAGCGTAACCGTAAACCGCGAGCCGCAACAGCAGAAATATGCTAATGCGCCATCGTACCATAAATTATAAGAGCGCTACCAGCGCGTAAATCGAATTCCCGGGACGCTTTATTTTCAATAAAATTCACTCGACATTCTTGGGCGCGATTTTTCGGGAAAAACCATTTTCCTCGAATAATTTTCCAATCGAGCGTTTTACGAGCCAGACACCTTCCAGCCAATTTGTCGCCGACAAAAAAAAAAACACGGAGCCGAGGAGCCGGAGGCGGGGGGGAGGAGGAAACCTCCCGGAGCTAAGGTCGGGCGGGATGTACCTATTCGGGGAGAGCGCAGGTGGTGAACGAGGCTCGTCGATTCTGTACAAACTCATAAATGCGCGTACGGCCCGTATATCCGTCGCGACGACGACTGATCCGCCGGGGAAGCCGTGCGTGCCGCGGAATTTCGCGGGTGTAATGTACGGTGAGTTACGCGCCCCCCTCCGACCCTCTTGAATTTCCGCGCATAATTTGAAAAATATACGACCGCGAGCTTCCTTCGCCTATCCCCATATTGGCTTTTATTTTGTTTATTGATATTGTCGCTCGAGGAAATGTTGTGCTATTGGTGCGCAAGTGTTTTGTGGTTAAATACGATTGGTGCATCCTGCGATTTATTTTTATGTATCCACACTTAATCATGTTTATTTATTTATTTGAAAAATTAATAATATTTTGCACTATCGAGTTGTATAGGCATTTTAGGTAAATATTAATCGAACGTAATTAAACTAACTTACTAAAAAGAATTCAGTAAATGATAATAATTAACGAACCATCTTAAATTAATTGATAAAAATAACTTGAAATAGAATATAAGAAAATGAATTGTAATTGCATTAAGAACATTAAGAGCATAGTCGTACTCCTGAGTAACTACTAGAAAATTTCTTCTGTGAAAGGGATACATACGTATATAATTACAATTATTGGTAATAAAATTAAATTGCCCTTTACATATAAAGAAATTTTAATTGCATAATAAGCGAATTAGGATAATTGAAATACCTGTCAAAGCAACGGTGATAATTATAATCAAATAATCCACTATTCTAACAGCACGAGGGCCATTAATTGAATAAATGGAGAACTAATTATTAGTAAATTATCTTCAAATAAAGCGAAAATTCGCTTCACTCCCACCAACGCATACCGTCCCTGAAAGTATACACAAATACTCGCTACTTCCATTAAACTACCAAGTCAGTAAAAATCTCGAGCGATATAAAAATGATCGCAGCGGCAAAAATAATCGGCTTCGTCGAATCGACGCGCAATCCCGCCGGCCCGACGATTTGACCTGCGTACCCCGAAAGCTCGCAATTTTGCCAGCGCGCGCTTTACGATCGCACTCCGCCGGACCGCTAACAAGCTCGGTACTCTTCGGGCCGTATAAGCCCGAGCGCGTCTTCCGAGCCCCTCTACAACTCCTTCGACGACGTCGCGGAAAAAAAGGGGACTCCAGGCTTCCCGCGAGCGCGCGACCGCTTCCGAGGACAGGGCGAGCCGAGCGATCGTTTCGAAAATAACTTTACCGACCCCCAGGGCTCATTACTCGGCGCTATTTTTATTATCCACGGGGCTGTTTCTCGGTATGCCGCTTTTGCGGCGCTCGTTTTGTTTACGCAGACCAGTTGCTGGATTTTTATTGGCGAACTTATATCCTAGGTGCTAACGGCTTTTCGGTTGTTACAATAGAGGAACGGTTTTCCTTTTATTTTTAATTTTGCTACTTTGTTCCGGCTAAAGTGTTGCTTTTTATGTGCACTAAAAAGAAGTATAGTAAAAGAAAGTATATGCGAAGAAAAAAATTGATACTGCATGGTGCTTTGAAATAGAAATGTGACGATAAAATTCTGTCGTAAACCACAATGTACAATATTACAAAAATTGCAGGATTAGTATATCTATATTTATATCAGAATACAAATGCAACTTGTAACTTGTATCCTATATATTGATACACTAATCAATACTTTCATTCTTATCCAAAGTCTATTACGTCTGCATATAAATATTAGGACACTAATTTAGTTAGAAACTGTTAAGACGGTTACTTGTGACATAATAAAAGCAATAATTTTCTTGTGTTTTTTATAAACATTTAATTAACTATAATAAAAGAAATGTAGGAAGCGTTTAAATACGAAATAATATAAAAAATATACTGATTTCGAAATTATAAATCAATATCTCGTTAGAATCTCCACTTCAAAAGAAGTTTCTAATTACTTGAAATGAGTTATGTCCTACATGCATTACACTCCTCGCTGAAAATGAACATGACCCCAGCTTTAATCCTGCGCATCTAAATGAAAAGAAAAACTGGATTTTCCAAGTTAATAAATTAGCATTGCGTAAAAATTGCAGAACTGTACCGTGCACAACGAGGTAAAAAGTTTATCAACAAGAAGCTCATTACTCGACGGCACAAGAACTCGTTACAGTCGCAATTCCATTATCTGCTCCCGAGATATTTCAATACGGCAATCTCATTATACCCAACTTGCAATTTACATTTACCAAAGCGATTCCTCCTTTCGCAGCCAACTAAAACCATCCCGAGTCCTCCCGATCTTCTTCATTACTCAAGATCATAACGAACGCCCCTTTTCCACCCCTCTCGAAACATTCCGGGCAGTGCCGCGGAGCACCCCGCACCTGCGGATTAAGCTCGATATTAACGCTTACCATTAACTCTTGGCCATTAATCTCTTTAAAGGCGTGAATCGACGAGGGGAGGGGAGGGGCACTCGTCGAACTTTGTAAATTAAAAATCGCGAACTGCCGGCGCCGCTGCAAGACACGGGGGAGCGGCGGGTTGCCGGGAGCAGGCGGGTAATTGTAAAGTTTCGGCCGGGGCAAGAGGCCGCGCGCGCGCTTTCATTAAAGTTCGGTGGCGGCCTCTGAGCCTCGATCCTCTCCTTTTGCACCAGCCGCGAGGAAGAAATATTAAAGCGGCCGGGCGATCGTGACGAGCGTCGGGGGCGAAAGAAAATACTCGCGATGACGCGGCTGAATGCCCGATGAGAGAGGGTTGAAAAAAGAAGGTCATCCCTCGAAGACGCCGAACTGAGACGCTTGCAAAGGGCGTAGCATTAGTTCCGCGTTTACGCGCAGCGGCTTTAGCGGGGGGAGGGGAGAGTGAACGAGGTAATTGCGAGAGAGCAGCCTGAGAAAATAATCTCATTAAAGTTTTACAATTCCTCGTTACCCCTTTGCCGGACTTTGCCTCTCGCCGGCGGAGCCTCCCGGACTACTTGTTGGGCCGGCTGGCCGGAAAAAACTTGCTCGCGCCTCCTTTCTCTTCGACTCGCCTCCTCCTCTTAACGTCGCGCCTTCTCCCCCTCCTTTTTTTCATACTCCTGCACTTTTATCTCGGCGCCGCCTCCTTTCTCCGTCGGCTCTCACGCAAAAACGCCACTACGGCGCGTAAGATTACCCGTTAATTGAAGTGCTCGTTTCGCGAGAGTGCGCGAGTCATAATTTCCGTATTTTTTTAAGCTACTGCCGAATGCACGAGTATCTCGAGGGCTAAATTGGGAATTTATCTGTCTGACGGTACGTGCGCGAGCTTCCGCTGCTGGGTATACCGGGACACTTTTAACTGAGTTTCCGCTTTTAATTCATTTACGTACTGTACTCTGGAATGATGAAACTGTTGTTCTCTTAGCATTTTCATCGATCCAATCAAACGTGAATAATTATTCATTCGGATCGAGAGCATCGCAGTAATTGTATTAAGTTAATTAATTTAAATTTCAGATAATTATTAGAAGTCTTGGAATATTAACATTTCTTGGAATCAGACGCTTTGCCAATATCAGACATTTGGTATCATTAACATAATGAATGTAATTGTTATCTGTTTAAAATACGGTAAGATGTTTTTGCAAGCTCTTTCACAAAACGATCATTCATAAAAGTCTACAAATAATTTAAAAGGTGTTATTAATACAAAATAACTTTTTCTCAAAATCACACCACAATAATTGATAGCTGATTAACTTGCTTTCCTTTAGAAAGAATTCTTCTTAGCCAACGAATTTATTTATAAAAGATTTGCTAAATTTTAATTAAATAACTGAAATACTATAACTGGTCCATCCGGTGATGTTGCATCAATTATATCGATCAAAACATTAACAATCAAATTAAATGAACCTAAAAATAGGCGGAGACTCGGTCATTGACATTGCCCCCGTAAATAAGCAAGTCTCATGCATGCCCGCACTATGGACCAATTTTTCGCACCTAAGCTAATTGACCCATCCTCAGGCGCGGTCGGTTACATCACGTGCTGACTTGCTCAACTGCCTGTGACAACTGCAGACTCTCTTTGTACTTTTTACCCTGGATTCATATCACGATGTGAACCACCCTGCCGGATCCAAAATGACGGTCTCATCAAACTCACCATGTCTAGTTGGCACGACCAAGATAAACAGTCTCCTTTCTCACCCATAGTACCACTAGCTAGTCTCGAAGTTAATTGAGTAAAGCACTTGCAAACGTTCTCTCTCGTAATTGATAATAACACAAGAAATAAACAGTATTTATCTTGATATTTCACATATTATTAATTACCCTGTAATCCGACCCAACTTCGGGTTAATCTCCTGACGTTACTTATACATCTCAGTAAAAGAATCAACGAAACCATCGTTTTAAGATCTTTCATCGTTCTTTTCGAGTAACGTTATTGTTGTTCAATCGCTCTCGCTCTCTCACACAATTAATCTAATACTAACATGGATTACAAAGTAATACGTTTAATTATGCAAAAATTAGATATACACATTTTTCCATCTGCTCTAAATATGAATACGTGAATTATACGCACTTATAAGTCTCTAAGTTATAAGTCGTTCACTTATTCGATAAGTGAACGACGTTTAACATTAACTATGTGCATTTGTACGAATTTCACATTTTCATATTTACAGAGACCCCGTTCCCTCGCTCCGGACAGTTCCTATAAACGACCTGTCTTCGAATCTCCACTTGTCAAAAAAGAAACTAAAAGAAGCGAGCGCGAAAGCCGCAGCGAGAGTGAGGTATATCCTGGCATCGCGTCGTCGCTGCTCGCTCAGCGGAAATGCGGAAGAAGTACGCCCGGCGGACTCGGATTACCGCCCGAAGGCCGGAATAAAGCGAGCCGACGAAAAGAGGGACGAAGAGCCGCGCGGTGGAGGAGGGCGAACGGCGGGTGAGCCGAAGAAAAGATCGCGCGCGGGGATAATTGTTTCGGCGGATCCGCGGCGAGGGGCGACTCGCGTGATTGAATGGGGGCCGGCGGGGGGTAATCAGCGCGCGCACGATTCCGGGCGCGCGTGCTTCTTTCGCCCGTATACGGCCGGCCGCTCGATCGCGCGTGCCGCGGCGGACCTCCCCGGCCGAGTGAGAGATTGCCTCGGAAATGGAAAGGGACTCCGGCCGGGGGGACAGCCAGGCCTCGGCTTCTTTTTTTGCTCCCGCAGGACGATCGGAAAATCCACCGGGTTCGATCCCCCCCCGACCCTTGATCTTCACCGGCCCGGTGTATTTTTTATCCGTCGAGGAAAAACGGGCGATTTAAGAAGGCTCTGTTTCTACTGGGGACACTCGCGCTGCGATGAATGAGGAACGATTACTCGGGACATATTATATACCTTCGGCGGAAATAAAACAATTTGATAAAAAAAGTTCGGCTCGAGGCGAAATAAAGATACACCGGGTAACTTTAACTTCTGGAAATATACGGTCAACTTTTGTCTCGGCATATTTTTGTCGGTTCCTTTTAAATATTCAGGCGCATGCATATGTAACGGGAATTAAGAAAGTGCCGGTCGGAGTCAACAAACGGCGAGTTCACCTCTTCGACGTTGTAAATCGTTAAAAGCAAGCTGACAAATTCGTAGGAAAAGTCCAAGGACTTTATGATAAATTTTCAATAACATTCGTAACAACGAAGAGTTAACGGGTGACGGCGCCGCCGTGGGCAGAGGGAGGAGAATCGGGGTCAAACGAGAGGCGAACGAGAGGGGGTGGAGAGGCGCGCGCGAGAATGATGAGCGGACAAAGTTAGAGGGGCAAGAGATCCAGGAGTGAATAAATGGATAAGTAGGGAAGCGCCGGCACGGGACGCAGCAAAGCAGGACGGGGGACTCTGCGGTTCTATGTTTGTTGAATTTTTCAGGACAAAAGTTTTACTCTTTCGCCGGGGCATGAGGACCGACTACTATCAAGGTAGCGTAGTTCAATTTAAAAAGTTGATTTTCATCTCTTGAGTGTTTTTATACAGGTAATGTTGCTGTTTTATAAAAATGTTGACTAGATTTAGTTTTAGTGTGCACTTGCAATTTAATTAGTGAACACAAATTTTCAGTATTATAGACTACTGTAACTTAGCTGCACAGCTAACGCTGGAAGTATTAATGGTGAAAAACTGTTTCTATCTCAAGATTGCCGTGACTGAAACGTTAAAATTTTTAATGCCAGTTCAAAATATTCTACAAATTTTCGTCTAGTTTTAACATTATCTTACTCACAAAAATTTTATAACTGTAATAAAATTGATGATGTTAAATAAGCACGTTACACTTTTACATTTTTGTAAATTGTAGGTAATGGACAGGTAATTTAATTTCAACGTATTTCAAAAAAGTTTTTTAGATGTTGGAACAATGTTAGACGGCGCGCATCGTAGAAAAGGATTCAAATTTCATTTGTTATAAACTCTCCCGCTGTCATCTCTCTTTAAAGCGCATTCTTGCATAGGCAGAAGAGAGAGATAGAGAAAGGGAGGAGGGCAGCTGGTAGCACGGAATGGCAAAATAATCAAATGAAGAAAAGGTCAGGGCGCGGCGGTGAGGTGGAAGCGGAAAAAGACTGGAAAATTAAAGACACGAAGAGAGAAAGGGGGTGTAGTGGGCAAAAAAAAAGGGAAGAAACGAGCCTTGACCCGACAGTGTAATCAATGGGGAATTCGCGCGCGCGGTTTTCTCGGAATGCCGTATATCCGAGGGAGGAATCCTCGCGGACTATCTCTCTCCCTCTCTTTCTCTCTCCCTTTGCGTCCTTTTTCCCTTCCCTTTCTCCACCTCAGCGGGCCCGCTTTTTTCTCTCGCTCACCTCGCTCCGCGCGCCCGCAACTCCTCCTTGCGTGACCCTAATTTGTTCGACCTAATAAGGAGAAACGGAAAGCGTCACTGTTGGCGCCCGGACTGGCAAACTCGTTACGTGCATCGGCGCCTCGAAGGCGAAGAGCGAGAGGGAGAGAGAGAGAGAAAGGAGAGGGCGCATTTCCGCGTGGCCGTTCAATCAGCGCGGATGTTTTCATTTACGGAGTGATTCGCGTTGCGGGCGAGCGAAAAAAAATACCAGCAGGAGGGGCTTTGGTCGAAATTGCTCGTTATTTTGTTCGTTAGTTCGGAGTCATTTGAGCTCTTCGGCGCCGCGGAATAAAAAAAAAAGGAGAGAGAGAGAGAGGAGTGCACGGAATTTTTTCGTGACGGACGGGCCGACTCGGTGCTCCTCTTTTTTTTCTTTTTAATCGTCAATTTACTCGCTGCAAAGTTGAGAGCGCACTTTATTGTCTTACCGTGAATTTAGCGGAGCTGTGAAGCGCCGGTTCAATCGGGTGGAGCTGCGAATTTTTCATTCGATGGTTGAACGAGGCATCGAACAAGTACGAGTAAATTAAAGCGTGCGCTGCGTGAAAGCAGGTCTGAATACGACTACGGATTTTTATATTCTGTACGAGGAAAGCTTAATTATTTAGCGGCGCTGAAGTAAACTTTACGCGAGTAAATAGCAAATCCTGCAAGCTGTTAATCAAAGCGATAAAGGACACTCCGCGCAGTTAATAATCCATCAGCGCGACGCATTTTCCTTCAAGTTATTCGAATGGATTATTCGCTTTTACACTCGTCCGCGAGTTTTATCTCAGGACTGCTCTTTCCGTCCATTAGCGAAACTGTAAAAATTCGCAGGGCGACTGAAATTCGTCAGTTTTGAAAATAAATAAAACTGGGTTACACGCACTCGAACGTATAAAAAAAATGCCTCGCATTCCATTTTTTTCCATAAATTTGAATCGCGCAACATTTTATTTTACCCGCGCCCTCGAAATACTTTAATTTCATTGGAAAAGAGCGAAAAAGGGTAAAGAGAAATGTGTCGTACAAGGGGTCTTTGACGCCGGGGTACAAAACTATTTAGAGGCGCTCTTTCTCTTTCTCAGCGCGCATGCATTTTGCCAGGCAGCGGAGCCGCGACGCGAATGGTGATGTAAAAGAAATACGGAATGGCAAGCGACAAAAAACTTTTCCCCTCCGGCGTTTTATAAAAGGTCGCCGGTGCCGTCGTCGCTTCTTGTTTGTCTGTCATCGGAGAGCATTTCTTACCGCGCGGTATATACTTTTAGGCGATGCGACCGACCGCGCGCACCTTTTCATCTCGCTGCTTCGGTAATTAATATTTTTGCGCTAAATTACGCCGATGTTAATTAATGGAAAAACCCGCGGGATCGTGGATGATTCGCCGCGTGTTTTGCGCCGCTTGATAATTACCTTGAGGTCTTTTTACGACGAAATTTACACGACAGAGATGACTTTGAGCAAGGTCTCGGCTAATGTAATTAATGACGAATAAAATTTCATTTATAAATAACAGTAGACTCTTTTTTTTATCCCCATAGGGCGAAGGCCGGGGGGAACTTAACGAAATAAAACAGCGGAGCCTTTTATTTGCCCTTTTCTTTCTCTCGTTTTCTTTAATAATAATGAAGTAAACTGTGGCTACCGAGATAGAACTGCAAATACATGAATTTTTTATGAAATTTCGTAAAATTTATACCATTCCTATATTATGCTTTGAATCTATAGACTCTACAGCTCAAAAGAGAGAACAGAAATTTTTACTAAAACTCTTTAAATGTGAAAGAGTGAAAAAATTTAATTCGAAGGAAAACTCAAATAATCAAGTTTCTAGAGACTCAATTTTTTTCTTAAATAGAATCATTTTTTATTCGGATGAATTCTTTTTGAATTTTTGACTCATTTGCCTTACGTGATGATGATGATCGAATAGCACTCTTTCAAACTGCAAATCTCTTTTAAGCGCTTAACGGTACTTTAGTTTTCTTACATTTCAATCAGATCTACGTCATCGCTACAAGCTGCAGGAAATTCTTCGCGAATATATATATCTTAAATCCTTCACGGGTGGCATGAGAAAGTGCTCGCTTAGCATTATTCTTCCTCGCGCTCTTTTTGTTTCCTCCTCGCTCTTTCTTTCATTATTCTCCGCTCTCTTTCTATGCTAATCTCTTCGTATTCGCTATTGTTCCGCTAAAATCACAAGTGTCTTAAAAACCTACTACTAATGTTTCATTTTCCTTTCTTTTCTTTAATCCTGATAGTGCTTTACATGTAAAAAGCATTGTTTTTTTTGCACTCCAGAAACAATGTATCTTGCATTAAAGTGAAACCGACTGTCTTCTTTCCTTTTTGTTTCCTTGGGGAAAAAAGGAAAAAAAGCGCAAAATGACAATTTCGCCCTCGCGTCATTTATCATTGATAAATCTTTTTTAATGCGCGAATCTATTACGTAGCTCATTATTATTCATCGCGTAATCTGGATTGTATGACCGAATGTTCTTTAGTTCTCATTGTTAGAAATTTATGTTCATTGCAAATCGCGTATATTGAGAATTCAATGCATAAATCGTCTGCTAAAGTGAATAACGAGCCGCGTGTTTGCTTTGAAAATACATTCTTCATTCAATGCATAAAATATGTTACTATGAATTATAGAATCCTTCCAAATAGTTTGAAAACATTGCTTTGTTTGCTTATTACATTGATTTCTTGAGTATTATTAGTAAGAAAAATTTTTTAAACCTGAAACAAAAGTTAAAAAAGAAAATGTTGAAATACCTTTCATGACAATGCTAAATACGTTAAAATATAATAAATATTCATTATGATACCATTATTCTGACTTTTAGTCTCACTGGCAATCCGAGATATTCAAAGTGTCCTCTTTGCGATTTTATTTTTCAATTCAATTCAAATAACTGTTTTCTGATTAATGGAAAAGAATAAACCCTATTACTTATTAATTAGACTGAAAATAATCATAAAAATATTATTAAGCACGCGTAAAGTAATTTTAAGCGACTTATATAGCATCAAAATAAATATGTTGAATTAAACATTGACTTAGTTAATGCATTTAAAAATTTAATTTTTAACGTTCTATTGATTCATTTTTCATTTATAAAATTCCCATCAACTAGCATGAGTTTACAATAATAATAGTTTACAAATATTACCTAAAAATAATCAACGAACTCGTCTTTCATGTTCTCTTAAAAATGTTGTTGATTTGCGCACAGAAACAAAAGTATCTGATAACACAAGTCAGTTTTCTTTTCGAACTTTCCGAACAACTCGATTCAACTTAAATAAAATCGAATAAAAATTGCACGAATAATTTTCACGTATACGCGCTAAAATAAATTACTTGATGCCCCGAAATATTTGTTAAACTTTTTCCGCGCGCGAACATTCATCGTGGTTGCACATAAAAAAAGAGAGAAAGAGCGCAAGAGTGAGAGAGGGAGATGAAGGAGGCTGGCTGCTGCATAACCGCTATTAGTTATACGGAAAGCTGCGAGGTGGCCGAGTATTTTTCACCATCCCGAAAAGTTTGACCAACGAGGAGCCATTCGTTAGGGCGTAGCCGAGGCCGCAACACCAAGGGAAAATGCGAAAGGGGAGACGAGCCGCGGCATGTAGGCCGAAATTCTCGTGCGCGCGCCGGCTTAACGTCCGGGCCTCGTTATTTCATCCCAACTGGAGCATTCGTACTTTTCACCGGCGAAAATTATTGCCGCCCATCAAACGCATTAATCAATTTTAACGCGAAAAAAGAAGCTCTCGCCGATGTAATTCACAATTTTACATGTAGAACATTATAAGCGCTGGGCGAATCGATCGCGCCGCCACCTCGGTGGCTGTGCAAATTAGGCGAACGAACGACCTTCGAGATCCAAGGAGAAAACAATCAGTCCCCGTTATGGCGGGTAAATCAGCGCGCGCCCCCTCGGCGCGCCAAAAATAAAGTCGGCCGCTAACGAGCGCGCGCGCGCGCCTTGCGACACCCGACTGTTTTCACTGACGCGCGCTCGAGTGGCCCACTACTGAAATCCCGCCTCTCGTCGCGCGCCTTGGGTTATTCTTTGCCGGCTTCGTCTCACCGACGCGCGCCGGTGGTCGCGGCAGTGTCTCATCTCCCCCTTCCCTCGGGCGTTCCATCCCGTCCGCGTATTTGTACTCGGCAAACGCATTTTTTTCCCCCTCGTGCCCTCGGCGGGCGCGAGCGCGATAATGTTTGTCGCAAGATGAATTCGTCCCTCCCTCTTTTCTCTCTGCCTTTTTTTTTCTTTGCGCGGAGCTCCGACGTACTCGAGCGAGTTACGTTTTCATTTATTCTACTTTAACTCCGGAGCCGGAGATAAATAGCGTTACTAAATTGTACGGGCGAGGAGCGAGGATCGCGAATTTTTTTCCCCCCATCAAAATAACTCAAAATGGAGAAATCTGATTTTCAAAATGATATTTCATTTGAAATATCCGGATCAGTTTAATCGGGTGGAGAGCGTACGGATTTGTTTGAACTGCGTCTCTACGTGGAGAAGTATGAGAAGAGGCATTGAACCGGCGCTCTTCTCTCGTTCAGAGTATAAAAATCACTTTAATGAATGATAGAGTTGAGTGAGGAATCGAGGCAATTTAACGCGTTAATAACGATTTTTTAATGCTGTTACAATCGAATTACATAATGTTATCGTTAAAAATCAAGAAAAATTCACGAGATAACATAAATCACGTTTACTCTAGAAATTAGCAAGGATTAGCAAAAAGTATATATTTTTGTTATTAGTGTTTTATTTTTAGGTTCTAGCAGCTCTGTACTTTTTAAAATCAAGATGAACAAACACATTCCTTTTTCAAGAGGAAAATACGCGTCAACGCATATATCGTATCGTGAACTATCGCGAATTCATTCTTCCTTTTTCGAAGATGTTATCTCTCTGAAACTAAACGAATCTGACTGAAAAGTGCAATTTATCGAGATCATATATCCCAATGGATTTCTAGCTTTTAATCTAAAAGAATTCAATTTTATAAACCAGAATTTTACGGTATTTATTGTTCTATGCAATGTAACATTTAATAAATATTATTTTTAATATTATGTATAAAATTTCAAAGCTGTTAATGTGGGGATAAGTTTTGAAGTAGAATAAGTAGACTATTCACTTTGTTATTACTTCAATTAGATTTAGTGCACGAAGAAAAGGAACTGAGGCATAATTGTTTTTAAAACAAAATTTTAATATATTTTGAACAAAACGTCGGCAAATCGCGGAACGAACAAAAAATTCAATTTTCCTTTCTTTTTTCGCTATCTTTTCATTGATTCAGTTTTTCTTATAAACAACTCATGGCATCTGCGAGAATATCATCGGCTTTCAAGCCTCGTATTTTCATCATTTATCGGTAGTTTCTTGCTACCTGTGATAGAAAGAAAGAGGCTCCAGACGGTTACCACCCTCTCACCTCGTCGTACATGCCTACGCATCTACTTCACAATTCTCAATGCATTGAGTTGTTTCTATTTTTTCCTACTCTGTCTCTATATTCGTTCTTTCTACCGCCTTTAACTATTCCTTCTTTTAGTCAAATAACTACCACTTTTTCAATAAAAGGAAGTAATGATTCAGTGTAACAGAATTTTTAGTAACACACTCATTTGATTAAAGTTGAATTTATTTCTAATTTAGAGGAATAGTTTTCTTTCGAATGAATTTTAAAAACCGAATGCATTTTGAAACAGTAATAAATAAACTCATTGACCTCTCCCATTTTCCACGGAGGATCATTAGTACAAACGCGCAGTCTTTATAAATATCTCAAGTACCATTACAACGACACTCAGGAAAATAAATGTCTCGCTTCGCGATCGCTCGCCTCTAATAACTAGATTCGCGGGAGCGCAAGCACACGTCGATAAACACTCGGCCTGTCGTAGTCTGCGGCGGGAAACCAAAATCCAATACGCTCGACTACGACGACGCGGGCTTCGATTTCGCGAGATTGGCGCTCGGCAGCCGCGGAAAGACCTCCTCGAATTTCATAATTAATACGAGCGAACGAGTTGCGCGCCCTCGAGGTCGATTAGACCTCGCGCGGGAAGTTGCGCGCGTAGTGCAGGGCGCGCCTTTCGAGGCAGCAGCGTTAATTACGGCGCCGCCCAGGGCCAAGTGGTGATTTTGCGCGCGGTCCCGGGGGGAGGCCGCGCCTGATGACGAATGATCGATCGCGCGGGCCCTCGGCGCCGCGGAAATTTATAAAACGGCCTGCTCGAAGTCGCGCTCCACGATGTACGGCCTATCGGCGTCGTTATCGCTTCGCTCCCCCCGCGGGGACGAAAGTGTTCGCCGATGATAATCCGCTCGGAGGCTGGCTGCCGCGCCAAGCCGAAAATGAGATAGGTCGGGCGCTCGCTGCGCCGGGAGTTTGCCGCGTACTTCGTGCGTGCGCGGAAAATTAATCAAAGGCCCGGACGTCGACCTGCGAAGTATAGCGTATTATTATTACAGAAAGATTATAGATAGGTATATTTGTTTCTGTGGCTTCTCGGTGAAAGGATTTTTAATTCTCGAGGGCTCGTCGGCTGAAAAAAAGTTTTTAAATAACTTTTCAAGGAACATGTCAGAAACATATTCAATCATATTGATATTTTAAAACGCACAGTTATAATATGTTCTTAGGCCAGAAGTATTGCAGTTATTTTTTTCGCATCACAGCTGGGATTTTTTTAATATGTCAGCCAATTTTGGTAGTAGTAATTGAAGGACTCAAAAATTTATGGTTAACTCAATTTTTTTCAACAAAATAGAGTTATGCTCTTTTGCTGGGAAATCAAAACCTCATACGCTTTCTCTCCTAAGACACTATTGAGAAAGTGTCGTAGTTGTTGCTTTCCAGCGGTGACACCCCTACATATGTGTAGTACCGCGCTGAACGCTGCCTTTGACATTCGTTCCGACGGGTAACCGAGGACCCCTCCAAAGTAAATGATTAAGAACTCGTGTACATTCGATGCTCTGTTTAGTAGGGAAAGGAGGGTATACCAAAATAGTCGAAATTTAAATAATCGAATACCACGAATGCATTGGAATTCCCTTGATATAAACTTAATAAACAGCGAAATAGAATAGCGATATGATCCGATATCGATGAAAGAAGAATTAATAAAAATAGGTAATAAATAACTAATTTGTATGTCTTCACAGGTGAAATACGATATTTCAATAAATAAAAAACTGTTATCGATGTAGAAATACTATAGTCCGTTTGATAAATTTAGGATGTAATTCATGAAACTTTTATTAGAACAAAGCATTAGCAAATTTGTTTACATAAAGTAAAATAAGCAACTTTTACCGTTAGTTCATAAAATTTACTTTAACTCTAAGAATAAATATTTATTTTTACATTTTTATGATGTAAAACGAGAAAAGCAAGATTTATAGTGGAAATAGCAGTTTTAACGTATGAAAGTAGGAAATTGCTTGCGCTTATAAATATGTAATCAAGTACCTAAACCTGTTACGTCCCGCGCATAACGTCGGCTAACTAGCAGAATATTAATTTATTGATGTAGCGTGAAAATCGACCTGATCAGCGAAAAGCTTGGGCGCAAAATATTGGCGGAGCGAATTTCACTAATGACCAGCGTATTGATATTGACATGGCAGCGAAATTAACATACGAAAAATCAAATAGAAAACTAATTAGCAAAAATAATTTGTACGTATACTAATATCAATTTCAACCAACGACCCGAACATCAAATAAACAAACCCGCGTCGACGGTCAAAACGGCAAGTCACCCGGCTATATCGACAAGTATTCAATTAACCGAAGCCGATATCCATTAGATTTCAATACAAGACAAAAACAAACTTTCTTTCTCCAATTCTCAAGCCCCCGCTACTTAATTTCGCCCCCGCACGAATCAATAGTCCCGAAGGCGCTTCAAAAGAACAAAAAAAAAAAACAAAAAGAAACGGCGAAGCCCCGGCAAACGGGAATTTGTCGGTGCGCGGCGCGTCGGCCTCGATAGCCACGGCGGCGGAGGCAATTTTTGTCCGGCGAAACTCGGAAGCGAACATTACAGGGCTATATCCGTTTATCTCATTTCACGAATCGCAACTTCCGCAAACGCGCAGGCCCTACTCGCCGCCCGGAAAGTTCAACGCTTCTGCCCCATTTGCCGGCAATTCCCGCTCGCGAATTAAAGGCGCGCGCGAGCGTCCCCTTTTCGCGGACGCTTGTTCCCTCCTTGCTGCGTTGTTTGTTTTCGTCGGCTTTTTTTCTTTAAAATCGGAGAGCGCGACCGACTCTTTTTCGTTGGCTCGGTATGGGCTTCGCAAAATATTTGGGATCTTCAACCTACTTTAAACTCGTACAGCGTACAATCACTTGATGACTTGCGCTCTTTTCGCGCAGAGGATGGTATAGTATATTGTAATGAAAATAATGTTGGGATGATATTTTCCAAGGTTGCTGTGTCACATGAAAATTAATTTTTTAATAATTAAAACAGCGTTTTTTTCTGTTTAATGTAATAACAAGACTGTAACAATACTGACCTAATACAATCGCAGTATTGCGATAAGGTGAATTATAACATGTAAAGTGGTATTTTTCGTTTAATATCAGTCTGTGAGTTTTAGTAAAGCTTTTATCTACGTGTATAAAACAATATCGTCACTAAATTGAGTAAACAATAAAAATCAACGAGTTTAACGAGCAATATGAAAACCATTCTATTTTGTTATCAATTAAAGATAAATGCAACAAAAGCTTGAATAACATTCTCCATTTAGATAGTTTTAATTGTCCTTCAGACTTGATAGTATTATGTAACTACATCAATCTGTACAATATTATACTCATTTTGTCATACATAGGCGACATTGTAAAGCCTCTCCTAACGAAAAAATAAACGCTTCAATTTACCGGAAAAACTAGTATACCTGAGGATCTCTACGAAGTCTAGTACACTTTACAGAATTAAAATAAGGAAAAAGGCACATTTCATGGATTTCATAAGAAAAAAAAACACATTTCGCAAGATTCCCGCAACGAAAGCACAGAAAAAGAAGATTTCACGAGGCAAAGCTCCCAAATGTGCTTTTCTTCGCAGCAAAACTCCGAGGAGTGCTTTTCCTCGCGATGATAAATTTGATTTCTGTCATTTTCCCCGTCAGAAAGCTCGAACATGCTTTTCTAATTCGTTGTAGGGAAAAACGAAACGAGCTTTTCCCCGTCAGAGTCGACGCTAATGCAATAGTCCAGCTGAGCTTAATTCTTAATCGATCGATTGTTCCTAACTAGAAGAATATTTTTCCACTTCTTCGTACTTCACCGCCGGTGGCATTAGAGCCCAAAGAAAATAAGCGCTTAGTACTTATATAGAAAAGTTTCCCGAAAAATTTCGCGGTCAAAGGGAAGTTCAGCTCCCCGGCGGTGAAGTTATAACGAGACTTACACGCGCTCGAGTTAACTCGAAATGTATTCATAAAGCGTGCGCGCGCCGAAAGCAATCATTTTCCTTTCGCTCGCGGTGCCATTTTCCGAAAGTAGCAATAATCCTCTTATAATCGGCGTATCGATTTTCCCGGCGGGTCCCCGCCGCCGCGGGCTGAAATGTGTCACTATCACCGGGCATTTTCGCTCACGCACGATTAGCATAATAATCGAGCATACGATTATGTCCGCGCGCGAGTAAATCGCGAGCCTTAATCTCATTGGTAGCCCAACTGCGTCGCTTCCAGGCATTGCAACTTCGCGCCTCTCCGTCACTCGCACGCTCCCTCCACCCTCCGCAGCTTTTACCGATTATTTCGTCCTTTTCCATAACTCGCGCGCGTGTGTCTTTATTAGGCTTTCAGCCCCGCTCGTTGCGCGACCTCGTTATTCCACCGGCGCCGCGCTTATCCCGCGCGGCGATGAATTATTATCTTTATATTTTTCGGGCCCCTTTGTTTTCGTCATTAAGCCGCGGAACGATTATTTCGGAATTTCAATTTGACGTCGCAGCGTTTTCGCGTTGCATAATAAGCGCGTAATCTGTCGCGTGTATAAAGCTCGCGGCGCAAAAGGAGAAACGGGAGAGCGACGAGCATTTAAGAGGAATTTTTATAACAAAAATAAGCTTGACAAGAGCTATTTATTTGACGGGCTGCGATTTAAATTGCTTGTTTAAATTGTTTTTCCACAATTGCTCTTTCAGCACTCGAGTTAAGTGATACTTTAATTGTGTGTTAAATAAACCATTTAGTTGCGCAGTGAACCATTTTTCAACCAATGTAATTCTGAAACGTTAATAAGAATTGAACAAATTTCAATAGTTAGGACATGAAGAAAACTTTGAAACATTTTTTGGTAACATAAAAAGAAAATGCAAATGTTATTTTTTCAATTTTCATAATAGATTACGCAATTTTTTTAACATTGCTATACCTGAGAGGATCTGCCTGTTAAGTCGGAAAATATTTGTGCTCACCAGTAAAAGTGTTTTATTAAATCCACGTAACTGCAGTTTTTTCATTTAGCAGATGCTAAGTAATAATTAATTAGTGCAAACATATTACATAATTTACACTCAAATTTTCCTTCACAAATGACATTTTTTTAAGCTAAAATTATAATAACCATATATATTCTTTAAAAAGATTAACTTTAACCTATACCGCTATCATTCTTCTTCTATCCAGTGCAAAAATTAATAAAGTGATTTAAGGCCTGAAAATTAAAATTTTATGAACGTTTTCATTATTCTGCATGTGCTTCGGTAACAGGTTCGTTATGTCATAAAACATGTAATTCACTTTCATTACAACATGAATATTAAAATGTAGCCAATAACTTAACTGGTTTGATTTACGGTTTCAGATTTCACTGAAGCGTTTTGCTATTCAATATTAACCTTTAAAACTTAATAGATACTCAAATCAAAATTTTAAGTAAACATTTATTAATACTATTATATGTTATATTACTCATTGTTTAAACAAATTATGAATAATACGCGAAAAATCTGGATGCATTATCAAATCAAATCTTAGGCGTCTGACTATATCCGTCTATTACTACTTACGCCCCCATCTTAACGTTGAAATATATATCAAAGAGGATTGCGCAACTTACATTTTGCAATTCAGGCAAATTATATCAATCTTGAAAGAGTTTGGGAAAATTTTAAAGCCTTAGATACCTAGTAGGTTTTTATAAATTTTCTAATACTTGTACAAAAACTATAAATCAATTATTTCTTTTTCATGAATATCGCACGAATTTAAATTGACGAGACAGAGAAAACTCATGTCAAATATCATGACATACATCTTTTAAACAAAAAATTGTATCAACAATCGTTAACGATAACAATAATTAATTGTCCGTCAAGATTGACAAATTGGTATTTATTTGTTGTTTATTTTTTATAATCGTTTCGTTTAACGAGTGACGTGCGCCAATTACGGGTAATGCAATAACGTGGGTTTTTATTTCGACGATAATAACAACCGCGCACAAAATAAACGAATAAATTACCGCGTTTGTATTTTTAATCAAAAATGAGAAAAATTAAATCCCGTCAATTATTTCGTCGCTCCTAACGAAGAAAAGCACATTTCAATTTACCGACGAAGAAAAGCACATTTCAGATTCCCCGCGAA